>JAVJGI010000045.1:1472930-1513122 GCA_035590275.1 Ibycter americanus
GGGTACCAGGATCACCGCCTAGACCAGGTCCAAGGAGCACCGCCTAGACCGGGTCCAAGGAGCACCGCCTAGACCGGGTCCAAGGAGCACCGCCTAGACTGGGTCTAAGGAGCACCACCTAGACCGGGTCCAAGGAGCACCACCTAGACCGGGTCTAAGGAGCACTGCCTAGACCGGGTCCAAGTAGCAACCACCTAGACTGGGTCCAAGGAGCACCACCTAGAACTGTCACCACAGCTGCTAGGTCTCTTGGTTTCAGACTGGAACCAATGATTTGGTGACTGTATTCTGCTCTGGGAGTGCTCTCTGCTAAAGACAGCAACGCTGGTTATAGTAGGCAATCAACAAGCTGTGTTAGCAGCGCAGGGTCACGTTTATCTCCCCGTGAGCCCCCCAGCCCCTGGGACAGGCAGCGGCGGGCAGCTTCCCGGGGAGAGCAGCACAGCTCGGTAGCTGCAGTGAACAACCAGTGTCAGAGAACGGGAATCCATGCTTCAGATCCTATCAGGAGTCAGTTGAACATGGCTCATTAGGAAGGAATTACGCCCTGATCTCTCTTCCTGTGATAAATAACGTTGGTGATGATAAATATTCAACATGGGCAGCAAAGCAACAAGGGTGGCATTTATCTCTGGGCTTGTTTTTCTCTGTGAAGGGTCAAGGGTTGCTGATAAAGGCAGGAGCTGTGCTGGTATCACCTCAGAGTTAACCCTGGTGGTACCAGGCCGTTCTCTGAGACCTGAGAAGGGCTGTCGGTGCTCGGAGGTCAGAGTCCAGCCTTCCCGTGAGCCGTTTGGTGTTTGTGAGCGATGCAGAGGGAGGAGCGGCACAAGGGTAGGGTTAGGGGTGGGGGGACCAGCTGGGAAGCAAAAAGGACAGTGTGAAAGAGCAGGCTGGGGGGCAGAGGGAAGCACAGCTGCTCTGCGTAGGGAGATGGTAAGGTTTGGGAGATGGCTCTGAGTGGTCTGGGGGAGCAGATGGTTGAGGGAGGCAGCAGGCTCAGCCCAAAGGCACCTGGAAGGGCTCAGCGTCTTCTGATGTGACGGGTGATGATGCCTCTATGGCAGTGACATAGGGACACAGAGGAGAAAGGGACGTAGCAGTGGCCTCTGCCAGAGGCAGGTGAAATAGCAGCAGGAGGACAGCAGAGGGTAGCAAATGCCTGAATTCCTCTCCTGGCCTTGCAGGGCTGGTGTGCGCCACAGGCACGGCTGGGTGATGCAGCCTGGTACGGATTCACAGTGCACATCTGGGCAGATTCTGTTTAAAAATAAAACAGGGAACAAGGCGTTTTGATAGGATGGATATGTTCCTACCACAAAGGCTTGTTTTGAAAGACGTTTCCTTTAGAAATTTCCTGCAGAGATATCCCCAGTGACCCCATCACTGCCAGGGAGAAGGCGAGGCAGAATGTGATGCTTTGATTATAATCAGAGTGGAAGGTTTTGACCAAATGAAAAGAAACTTCTCTGTGTGGGGATTTGATTTCCCAGGAACGGTAGCGACGTTGCATCTTGGTTGCTATTTGGGCAGATTCTTCCTAACTTTTAAGGTCTGAGCTTTGCCCAGTTCTGTTGTGGTGTCGTGCCTGTGGATTGCAGGGATGGAGATGCCCCGTTCCCTTCCCTGGGTATCCTCCAAAGGCCACACTGGTCTCACTGCTTCAGAGAAGCAAGTTTCCTTCACGCTTACAGACACAGCCTGTACAAAAGCACAGCAGCACTTCGCACTGCTGTCAGAGGACCTAAAGCCTCAATCCCACTCACAATCTCGCCACTGCAGACCAGCACAGCTGGTCGGGCTGAGATTCACCTCTGGCATGTCAAGGTCTCCTGCTGCCCTTTGCATGCTGTGACTTCCACATTTAATGCAGGGGACTGAGCAGGGGGGCGGTTGTAAATGCTTTAAGTGTCATTAGCGCCCCAGGGATAATTATCGGGCAACCTGTCTCCCTCCTTCCCTGCAGATGCAGACGATCCATATCAGACTTAACGCTTTGCTTTGCCCTTAAAGTGGCTGGGAGATGGCCCTGGCTACTGGCTCCTGTCATTACATCAAATAGGATCATTCATCTTCATGAGCAAACTGGCCAAGTGGGGCCGTGGGTGCCAGGTCCCAGGCTCTGGCTGGGGGGAGTGGTATGGTTTTTAGGTGGAGAAGGGCGCAGAGCCCTGGGTGCTGGGGGGAAACAGCTGCAGCAGCCAGTCCTGGTGTGGTGGCACCTTATCCCAGGGCAGCGTTAAGGCTGTTCCCTGCTCTTCACAGAAAATCTTTTAAATCCTTGCTTGTTTATGACCCTTATTTTTATGACGACTGTAGGTGACTCTGCCAAGTGTGAAGGAGTGGAGCTTTCTCGCTGAGGCATATTTAGTTTGGTGAAATCAGTTTTCAGGCTCACATCACCTGCCGAAGAGGCTCTTGTGGAGATACAAGAGCAGTATCTTCAGTTTTCATAGGTGGCACTTAATGAGATCCCCATCGTTTATTGCTATGATGAGTCTGTAACAGATGGTAGAGGAGCATTTGGGAGGAAACCTCTTACATGGCTGCTTGCATGACTACAAGGCTCTGCTTAAATTTTGGCCCATGGCCATGGGATCTGGTGTGTCAGGCACATGGAGCAGGAGAGAAGTCACAAACTGGAGAACAACTGGGAGATGCATTTATGGGCTCAGAGGGTCCATATTTCCCCTTTAGGCTCAAGACTTGCCATCCCGCCCTCCTTGCAGAGGCACCCACAAGCCAAACACGCTCCCCTGGCCATGGGATGCAGTGCTTTCTGCCCGACTGCTTGAATGAAACATCACTTATAGGAAAATACCAGCGTGCAGGTGAGTTTCAGAGTTGATTTATGTGCCTCTTTACTGATTTACACACCACATTTTATACCCCTCTGTTGTAAATAACAGGACAAAGCATTAACAGAGGGAGACAGTGATAGGATTGGGACCAGGTACTCAGAAATATTTTCTCTGCAGTTTTTGCTCTAAATATTGCAGAGCTTTCATTTCTGTTTTAAAGAAGGATACATCTCTTTTCCCCCTTGAACGAAGGAAGAGATTTTCCCTTTGGTTTTGTATTTCTGAGTAATTCCACATTATAGCAAATTGCTGGCAAAGTTGCAGTTATGGCTAAATGGTCACTTCAAATATAAGTCTCTTTGCCAGCAGTTTTATACCTTTTTAAAGCAAACAATTGCTCTTCTGGGATGAAAATTTCTCCTCACTTGGTCTCACCCTGATGTCAAAATATTCTGGAACAGAGGGAGAAAAAGGGATCTGAATCCCTGACACAGCTGATAGCACCTTTTCCTTTCCAGCTGGTTTCCCCCATGCTGATGGCTGAAGAAGTCATAGTTCCTCTAATTTTAGTTGTAATTAGGGGTAATTTAGCCTCCCTCTGAAAGCGAGAGCAAACAAAAATACAGTGGTTGGCAAACAGGGTGGGATGTTGGATCTGTGGACTGGTTATTTGCTCAGAGCAGGAAGGCATGGGGTTCCATCTCCGCTCTGCTTGAGACAACCTGAATGAATACAGCCAAGCCACTTTTCTGTATCTCAGTTCCTCCTCTATAAGATGGGGATGAGGATCCTGTCTTCTGCCTAAGTCACATACCAAATACTGGCCTCGATGCCAGTATACCATGTAGCAATCCCAAGGGAGTGTGGTGAGGAAGACTTTGGCCCCAGGAGACCGGACGGGTGCCGATGGCTGTGGCATTGATGCGATCAGCTCTCTTAACAGAAAGTGTCGAGGTCCTCCCACGTTACCACCCAAAACACGGGGTCCAGCTGCAGCAGGGAGGTGATGCAGCCATCCCAGCCGCAGAAGAGCACCTGGAAGGTGCAGAGGACATGGTGCAGCCCGGGGACATCAGGTCAGAGGTGGGCAGGAGTCACACCAAAGTGGCAGCAGGCTTATGTAGCACAGAGATGGCAGGCAGTCTCTGCTTTTCATAGGAGGGAGCTGCTGGGTAGATCTGGGAGCAGTCTGACCTCCGTCCACCCCAGCAGCGTTGCAGTGAAGCTTTTCTTCCTTCTGTTGCTTTTTCTGGAGGAAAGCTGGCAGTGAAAGCAAAGGGCACCTTCTCCCCTGCTGCTTACTGCAGACACACCAGTCGAGCTGAGGCTCTTATTTCTGCCTCTTCAGATGATGAGGCTTTTCCTCTACAAAGATTTGTCACAGCTGGCAGCGACCAGCCCTTGCCAACCTTCATGCTGCCTGCCCCAGGACAGATGTTTTAATCCTTGAGCTGTTCAGGGAAAGCCTTTGAATTTATTTTCTGGCTCCTGACGGGCATCCTGCCACGCTCCTCCAGGAACCTCTGGCTCTCCCTTTCCTTATTAATCTCTTCCCCTGGTAACACAGTGCAGAGGCCGTTGGTGCCAGGGCAGGGGTGGTGCCAAACTGCCTCACCTGTCCTTGAGCAGTCGGGGCTGGAGCTGGCTGCAGCCAGGGGCTGTGACAGCTGTGCCCCAGGGACATGATGTGGGGCAGGCTGCGTGCTGTGAGCCCGGCGAGGGATGCAGAGGCTGTGCATCCAATTTCCCTTCCTGCAGAGGTCAAACAGCCCTGGGGAAACAAATCCCACCTGTCCGGCAGGGCCATCCCACAGGAGCGTTGTACTGGGTCTGGCTGAGCCCCATAGCAGCCCCCACAGCGCTATGCTTGCATTGATAGCCAGAAAGGTGGGGATAACACGCCGGTGCTTTGGCAGCTGCTGAGCAGCGCTCACAGCATCAAGGCTGTTCTCCAACATCCCCCCCCTCACCAGTAGGCTGAGGGTGGGCAAGATCTTGGGAGGGGACATAGCCAGGGCAGCTGACCCAAACTGACCATGCCATATAATGCCTGCTCAGATATAACAGGTAAGAGATAGGAGGAGGAAATGGGGGCATTTGTTATTTACGATGTTTGTCTTCTGGAGCAACCACTATGCGCACTGAAGCCCTGCTTCCCAGGAAGTGGCTGAGCATCGCCTGCTGGTGGGAAGTTCAGAATAACGTCTTTTCTTTTGCTTCCATGTGCATGACCTTTGCTGTTGCTTCATTAAACCGCTTTTATCTTGACCCACAAGGGTTTTTTTCATCTTATTTTCTCCCCTCCCTGTTCTTCTGAGAAGGGCAGTTATAGAGCAGCTTGGTGGGCACCAGGTATCCAGCCAAGGTCAACTCACCACAAGGGTGTAGGAAGTTGTAGCTCTGATTGAGGGGGAGGCATCATGGGATGGCTGAGGACATGGACCTAATAATTTCCTTGCTGACACCTGCAGTTTTATAAGAAAACGTAGTGAACTGCAGAGGTGTGGAGAGAGGAGGGATCTGCTGCAGCCGGTGCATATTGGCTCCCTGGAGGGAGCTCACTCAGATCTTGTTTGATGTAATATTGAGCATCCCAAATGATGGAGTTTCTAACTCTCCCACATTCGGGAGGCTAATGCTTTTCCTTACTGCTCAGCCTGGATCATCCCACCTCTGTTTTGACACAAGCAGCTCAGCCATGCTGCCTTTGAACTCTCTTCCACCATAAATATTTCCTTCCCTTCTTTGGCAGCAACATCCCTTGATATTTGGAGATTGCAATTATCTCCCTGAAGCTGAGTCATCACAAAGCCAGCTGGATCTGCCTCGCTGCGGCTCGACGTGGCTCCCTCCTGGAGATTTCCCCTGTTTCAGTTTTAAGCTTTAAGCTCCCTCCACTGTGTCAGTAGCTGAGATGAAAACTCCCGCGGTCCTGCAGCAGCACTGTGGCTGTCTGTTCATTGCCCCCCAGGATGGAGGAGTTAAGTCACACTCATTCCTTCTTTACGTAATGGTTGAGTAAGACACTGTAGCCGTAGTAGAAACCATGGCACATTACAGCAATGGACTGATTCCCAAACTGGATGGAAAACAGTCAACCAGTTTGGATGTTCAAAGTGTGTTAATGCTCCAAATTGGGATGAGAAGGTAGAACTTTTCTCAAACTGGGAAGAGAAAAAAAAAAAAAGAAAAAAAAAAGAAAATCAAATCACACCAAACAGCTCAGTGATTCATGATGTCTCATTTTGCCTTGGACCATTTGCATCTAAATATTTATTTTATTTTACCATCATTAGCCATTAGTGCCAAACTAACTTTTGAACCGGCAGACTAGATTTTCACATCAAAACAGCTGAAACCAAATACTTGGATGATTTTAAAGCTTTGCCAAATGTCTCCTTGAGGTGAGAAGTACATGAGGGAGCCATCCGCTCCTGTGAAAAGCTTCAATTTAGAGGAAGAAACATCACTCACAGGGAGAACAGGAAAGAATAGATTTCCTGTGGAGCCACTGATCTGAAATTAATCACGTCCAGCCTGACAGGGAAAGCAGGGGACACAAACTGCTGCTGCTGGGCCACTTGAGAAGGATTTTGCTGTGGCTCCGGTATTAGAAGAGGGATGTGCTTCAGCATCACAGGAAGAAGACTAACTACAGGTAAAGAGGTAAAGATGGAGAAGGGAGACATGGGGTCAGTCCCAGCAGGTGTCTGGCCCCTATGTGAGTGCCACGGCATTTCTCTGGGATTTCCTGGCTCTCAGCTCGTGGCAGAAGTGCTGCTAATTTTCCTTGCTATTTCATTATCGACTGAAGGGATGTTTATTACTGATCCCCAACACAGCATAAAGTGCAAGGTGAGTAACACTGCTGCTCAGAAAAGCCAGATGGAATTGTTCAGCGAGTCAAAGCGAAGCAGAGAAGAAAAACAAGCCAAGACATCCAGTCCAGAGTGTTTTGATCGCCAGCCTTCCCCTGCTCACCTCAGTGACTATGGTGTCCATCTCGAGGGGTGGGCTGCAAGCTGGACAAGCAGGTGATGGTGGCAGTCTAGACTGTGGGGCTTTTCTTACATGCCCTGCTGTGATGTTTGGAGCTAGGTGAGCTCGCAGCAGATGCCAGCCATGCTGCTTCTGTTGCAGCTTCTCTCTGGCAGAGGTTATCTCTTTGGCGAGAGTTTTCTGATGACCACCTCCAAAGCTGTTCAACCCACCGAGGTGCTCCTAGATTTGCACCATACAAGGGAGCATTGGTTCTTTTAATTGACTTTGTGATGAACACAGAGCAGGGCATGTCAGCCTGTTGCCTGAAACAAACCCGTGGGGTATTGCGGGAAGTCATCGCTGCCAGGACCACTGCTGGCTTCTGTCTGACGACAGCAAGAAGGGATGAGTCCAGTTAACGAGTCCCAGGAGAGAGCAGAGCCCCGCTTGGGCCCCTGCAGACCCCGGCCAAGCCCCTGGGGCTCTCTGGTGGGCAGCACATCTCTTTACAGGTTGCTGCCAGGCCTGGCAAAGCCCCTGATGGTAACCTCTTCAAACTCCTGCCTTGTTTCTAATGTCAGTGTGTCTGCCTACCTTCCAGCTGTTTGATGTCTTGCTATGCCTTTTCTCTACTGGATGAAAAAGCTCTTCAGAATCTAGCAGTGTCACCTTTGAAGATGCTCATGCACTGTATGCAATTCACCCCTTTATCTTCTATGACAACTAAATTGTCCAAATCACAATGCCTGGAACCGAAGCACTTCTGTTCACAACACCACTTAGGGACCCATTTCTCCCCTGTACCTGATGAGCCCTCCCGGGGACAATTGCGTTACAACAGATTCATGATGTGCTGGGTTTCATCTGCAGCTTATTCCACAGCCCTGGTTTGATGATCTTCCCTGGCTGCTTCCTCACCGAGGTCTGGGAGGTTTGAGAGCCCAGGCAGAGCTGGCAAGAGTTGGGACAGATGGACCCTCGGGCACTTTGTAAGACACTTGTCGGCTAATAAAGTAAAAGCCAGGCAAAATACAGTATTTTGTGAACTTTGAGCATCTCTTGTCAGTAGTTGTTACTGTTTTAAGTGGGTAACTAGGAGTGACTGTGACACAGAAACTGGTGCCAGACCATCATTACGCAGTGAGCAGTACTGCTTCTGCTGGCTGCTGCAGTCAGTTCCTCTATCCTGCAGCATGGATCTAAAAGACTTCTTTTTTTTTTTCCCCTGGAGAAGGAAAAATCCCAGTGGGTGACTGCCGGTACTCTGGGTGGGATGGGATTCATCTGACCCATGCTGGCAGCCACAGACAGCCTGGTGTCCTCAGAACCCTCTGCTGTCAGTGCAGGTCCAGTTAATGGAGCACTCTCATTTCCCTGAGATTTTACCTCCAGCCCAGCAGCCACCAAAAATAGGTCAGAGGAGCACGTAAGTGCTATGGACCTGTTGTGAGGGGATCCTCAGGATACGGGGGCCCTGCAATTGCCCTCGGTGCTGGTAATTTCAAGGATCAGGGACATGGTATCTCCCTGAATCACCCTCATTTTGCTACAATAAGTGTTCTATACAAAAAGCTGTGCTCCCCATGATCATCCATGGGTCCTGTGCACAGAGAAGAGCCAGCCCTCAACATCCAGCAGCACAAATAAATCCAGGTCCTGCGCTGGAGGAGAGCCCAGCACCAGCCATCTACCAGCGCTCCCCACTCTGCGTGACAATTCTTCGCTTGGCATTAACTTCCCAGGTGCTTTGAAAGCCCTTCCCTGCCTACCGTGGAGGAGTTTCGCAGTGCAGCACAGCGACGTCTGAAATCTCACTCATTTTTTGTTTGTGGAGCTCTCCTTTAAATTACTGCAGCTTGTGAGTACCTGTCAGTCCCATCACTGGGGGCTAACGGGTGGCAGGTTCCTTGTACACAGGGTATTTTTAGCTTGTAGACACCCAGAGGATGGCAAAACTGGCAGCTGAGCCAGCTTCCAGTGGGATGTGGAGGCGAACTCCCCCGGGAATATATTCTCCCTGGAGAACAACAGCAGAAAAAAAAAATCCCCTCCTTGGAGGATTTGTTTTCTAAAAAGAAGTTTAAATAACCTTCAGCTGAAAGTTTGCACTGAAAATCCTATCCCCAAGCTGCAGCCACTCCTGGGGGAGCAGCAGGGCTCCTGGTAGCAGCCAGCCTCCAATGCCAGCAGTCAGCACGGAAAAAACCCCTCTAGGGTCCTCCTTCTCATGGCTGTTGTCGTTGAGACGGGCTACAGAGCACCACCACCCCCTCCATAAGGGCTGGTCCGAGCCGCTGACCTGGTTTAGCCCGGCAAAGCAGTTGCTGCTGTGGAGGAGGGTGAGGGCAGCGTAACCCCCCGGCATCGCTGGGCTGCTGGCGTTGAGCAGCCTCCGGAAGGGCAAAGACTCACTGTGTGGGACCGTGGGGCATCGTTACGCAGCTTTGCCAAGACCCATACTCACACCTCTCAGCCTCCTTTGCTTTTCAGGCTGTGGCTCACATCTCTTGCCTCCCTGGACTTGAACTTTTCAGAAGCTTGAGGGAAAAAAAAAACCAGCTGAAAACTTTCTGTAAACTCTGTGTTTATTTTTTTACTTCAGAATCAATAGTGGCAGAGAAAAAGAGTCCCTGTCATTGAAGAAAGCCTCACCTAATCTCAAGTCATTCTCAGTACAACCTCTTCCTGTAAATAATTGAATCACCTTTAGTTCAGGAGGTAGGGAAAGGCTATCCTCAAGCAACCTGCTTGTACTGTTGGAAACCTGGCTGCACCCTGGGTGATATTAGCGGTGGTGGGGAGGAGAGATGTGCGTTCACACTCTGCTGTTGCATAGAGCACCGAAACCACGAGAACATCGGTTTTGTAACACAACAGGAGCCAGGTCTGCCTTAAAACCTCTTTTGGAGGTGAGCAAAAGACGAGGACACAGGGAATTATAGGGATGGATGGCTGGGACCAGTGTCTGCTCATTGCAAGCCTCTGAGCCACCTCAAACGGGGACATGGGGTCTTTGGCCTCTGGCCGCCTTATTGGTGGCAATTTCTGTCTTCAGGTCCAAGCTGTGACATGAGGAATGGGGTGGGAGTCCAGATGCAACCCCATCTAGGCCAACAGTGACAGAAAGTCTTTGCTACCTGCAAACGCCTTCTAACCTGCATGAAATGAGTTTGTTGGAGCTCAGTCCCCCTTTAAATAAGCCCCTGGACAGCACGCAGAGAGCCACTGCAGCCCTCAGCCTTGCACAGCGCAGGGTGATGGCCAGCGGGGACTGTCTGGGGGTGCCAGAGTGTGCCCCATGTGCTGTATGCTCTACCACAGCAGCTGGAAATGGCTCACCAAGCCATCAGTGAGAGAAAAATATACCCACAAACACTGAAGGAGAGAAACTGAGGACTGGAGGACACCGAGAGCCAATAAACCACCATCACACATATGAGTGATCCATCCTTGCGTCTACACACATATGGAGATTCCCCAGGCGTGGTGGGTTTTGTGTTTCTGACCCCTCCTTGGGGAGCAGAGCTGGTGCTTGGGGGCAGTTCCCCATCTCTCTCTCCCTTTACCCCTCTCCAGGCTGCTCAGGGTCATGTCAAACTTTTCCTTTTTGCTGCAGCATTTCCAACGCGCGCTGGTTTGCAGATGCTGTGCGTTAGTGTCAGATGCTTAAGAGCATCAAGCCGCAAACCGGGGTTCTTTGTGCTCTTTGCGCTGGTGGGTGTTTGGCCACTCATCCTAATTGTTGTCTGGTGGTGCAGGAGCAGTGAAATCTAGATGAAGGTTTATGATCACAACGTTACTTAGGAGGACTTGATTGCATCAGCGGATTTGTTACTGAAGAGGTACTTAACTCCGCGTGTGTGGCTTTTCTTAATGGAAAGCGATGAACTGCAGTGCTCCTGTTAGATGTACACTCCCCTGCTGCATACGGCTGCAGAGACCTCTGCAACCAAACGTAAAGAGGAGAGGTCCCTGCAGTGGGTTTGAGTCTGTGCCCTTGACAGTGTCCTTGCACTGAGGAAGTTAGAGGGGTCATTCTTGATTTCATCACAAAATCCCTGCATTTCATAACGAATTCTGCTCTCATTCGAAATCTGCTTCCTTTAGAAGTTATAAATCTTAATTGTTTTCTGCCAGGAAACCAAATGCACAGGGCAGGACAGATCCACAGCTGATGTGAATCAGCCTTGCACCATTGACATCACCTGGGAAACACTGATTTATTGCACCCAAGCCAGTGGCTTTACAGGAGAATGGGGAGGAAAGCACGCACACACACACAAAAAAACAAAATTAAAGGTGAGCGTGGCAGCTTTAACGAGAAACTGCTGCTGAACCGTTGCTGCTGAACAACCTCCAGACTTTATTGCCAAGGCAGGTAAATAAAACACAGCCTCATGCCATAAAGAGCCCAATCCCCATCAAGTGCCGGTTGTAAGCAGCGCTGGATCCACAGGAGGGTGTTTACATCTAAATGACTGTTTGATGGAGATGATGGAAGTTTTTGCAACCGCAAGATCTCAGTGAAACCTCTGCAGCTTTTTCTCTTGCTAATCAGAAGGAAAGCATTCATTTTGAGCAGAGTCCCAGCAGCGGGACTGCAGATGAAGTGGAGCAGAGTCGGTGCAGGGCCATGGGTACCAGTTTTGCTGGGGAGCAGCCTGCTGGAGGGACTCAGAATCATTTCCCACCAACAGAAGATCTTATTTCGAATCCCAGTCAACCCACTTGGTTTTTTAAGGTGTTGTCACCAGTGCACGCTCTCGTGGAGACTTCTCCACCAGTTCCTCTGCAGCTGCACGTGGGAGCAGGCGGAGAGCAGAAAGCACATGGACACGCGGTGATGCCGCAACCCATGTGCAAAGTGCTGGCAGAGCTGGGGGGAAACACTGTGGTGTGAAACTAATGTGAGAGAAGCCTGGGAGAGCATGGAGGTTATGCATGGCTGGAGATGGATAGGGCCAGAGTCGGAGAGGCTGCAGGGAGACTTGTCCATGCTGGCCTGGTTTGGTTGACCCGCTGTTCTTCTTTCTCAGTTCCTGGTATCACGCTGGGGCAGCTCCTGAAGTCACCCATGCAGGGTGGCCCTGCAGAGTTTGAGGATGAGGATGGTGCTGCCAGGCTCTCCTCGTTCAGAGCCTGCCAGAGAGTTTCAGGATTAAATGGGGTGCATTTGCTCACTTCATCCACAGCATCTGCTCACTCCCTTGGGGTGTCCGACGTGGTTCCCTCTTAGCTCAGGCCCATCCCATTAGGCAGCTGGGAGGAGGTGCTCATTACTGCCCATTAGCATGTTGTCTGCCTGCTGACCCTGCTTGCGCAGCAGTTGGGGCATGGGCAGGATGCACGGACACCGCGGGCAGCAGCCCAGCTCCGTGCACGGCTGCAGGGCTGAGCAGGGAGTGGGTTTCAGGCTGCTGATTTCAGCCACACAGCCAATTCCCCCCCCTCCCCCCCCCAACCCCCTGCTTGGCTTGTGATTCACGAGCACCTTCCCGCTGTCCTCCTCCCCGCTGCTTTGTTACTGCCACCAAACTATTTCCATGCATATTTGATTGATGTCAAATGCAGGCTCAGGATCTTTCTGTTCCTGCTCCTCACCATTTCCAGCAAGAGAAGAAAGATTGATCCTGTCTGTCTGAGTTATTACCCTGATGCCTGAAGGCCTATTAACACCAGGAGGGGGATGCTGCTGTCATCTGAGTCTCTACAGTGCCGTCAGAGATGCTCCTGCATCGCCTTCCTCCCGCAAACACAGGCTACGGCGGTTCCGGCAGCCACGCAGGCAGCTCGAGCTTGGCCCTGGGATCGAGCAGATGGCTGAGCATGGCTGAGCCATGAGCTCAGGTCCCCATGGCGCAGTCAGGCTCCTGCCGAGCATAAAAGCAGCCTTGTGGGTTGTGGTGAGGTCCTTCTCACCACATAGCACATCGTCAGTGGCCAAACGCAAGCGCTAGGGCAAGAGCAGGAGAGGCACACACAGGTCTGTTCCTAGCCTCCAGCTATTTGTGGCTTGGGGACTTTGTGTGAGAGAGGTAGTTTCTCTGTGTAATAACTTTATAGATTTCCCTTCTGCGTAGTTATCTGGTCCCCTTTATACTCCTGCAGGTGTAGCTGGATCTCCTTGCAACAAGCTCTTGGGGACACCAAGTGACCGCCTGACCCCACATCAGCGGTCTGCACCAGCTGTGACACAGCTGTCACTGGGTAGGACTGGGCTTAACCTTTATGCAAGCCTTGGCTTTGGCCCCAGGGGCACCAGTGTTCCTATTTGGGAAAAATCTGGTTTTCCATCAGAGGCAACAAGCCAAACCCCGGTTGCTCCTAGCTGCTCTCTGCGCCCATCCCTTGGCAGCAGCTGAGCAGGATCCCTTTGCTAAAGCAGACAGCAACAAACTCAATTAGCCTGTAAGGCAATAAGATCAGGTGGGAGTTGGGCTAGCCAGGGATTTAGCCAAGATTAGCTGTGTTAACAATATACTTAACTCAGACCCACAGCAAATTCCCTCCAGCTGCGCTCGCTGGGAGGCAGCCAGCACGGAGCGGGAGCACCGGCCAGCTGAGCCTGACCAGGGCTGACTCTGGTGTTGGGAGCCGGCTGGCAGCTTGGAGAGGCTTTTGAGCAAAGGCAGCTCTCCCTTTGGTGCTGCTTCCCGCTGCTAATGTTGTTTTGGGTAAAGGAGAGTCGAGCCCACAGATTAAGCCTTAAGTAGGGTGGACTAACTGTTCCCTGAGCAGAGGAACAGGGGACTGGAAAGCCGCAGGCGGACAGATAAGAAGGTGACTGCGAGGGCTGACAGGTGATCCTACCTCAAAACAGCACATTCTTACCCAACAGGGAAATGCAGGAGGTTTTCAGAAGCATTTGATTGATTCTGGAGCTGAGTGCTGGGAACTGGAGCCCTTCTCAGAGGCAAATCCCATGGCTTTGAAATCAGTTACCGCTGAAATTCCCAGAATATTGGGAGATGAGCCAAGGCAGCTGTTTGGAGTCAAACACCTGCACGTGTGACTCTTCCAGCATAGCTTGTCTGTAGGAAGGTATTTCGGAGCAGTTGTTTCGGAACAGCCCCTGCAAGCTCAGCCCGCATCCGTTCAGGTGCTGGGCTCCGATGCCTCATCCCATGGACCAGGGATGGCTCTGTGCCGTCACACTGGGGTTCAACACCCCGAGCGCTGTCTTGGTGGCAAAGGCATCCCTGTCTGCTTCCCACCACAGCTTCCATATGGAGTTTAAATGCATTTTTTCTGAAGTTACACCTGTCCCAAGTACGGGCACAGAAGAGCAGCAGCCCCATTGGGTAGCACGGCTGGAACACAGTCTTCAAGCATCATCTTCCTCCAGCCATGGAAGAATGGTGATTAAAGTGTGACAGTACTGGACACCTAACCTGAGAAGCACCACAGGTCTTACAGAGCATCAGCATGGGTGTGTGCCCACATCCTATGAACTTCTGGGCATTTACTGCTGCAGGATTCCTTCATGGACCTTTGGGAGTTTCTCATATTTCTGGTTACACTTGTGGAACCAGTTCCAGTTTAATTCAGTTTGGTAGCAGCTGGTGGGCTCTTTGTAGCTCCAGTAAAAATTAGATAACAGGGCAAAAATTAGGTAGGAACAATTATTGTAATTAACACATAAAATATACCCGGTGAAGCACACTCCTAACAGAGGTAGGTAAAGGTAAATGAAACCTCTGCAACCCGCTGCAGCTGATCACCTGCTGAAAAAGGCACTGCACTCAGCACATTTTCAGGGCTTGCAGCAGATGAAGGTTTTTTCGGGGTTTGTAACCGTGCACAAAGAACCAAAGGGCAAAAGAAACCCCATGGAAGAATCCAAGTCAGGAAACCCTCGTGCTTGTGTCTAAATCATTTGCATCCCAGGCAGTAAAGGGGGAGCAGCCTCAAGAAGAGTGTTCCTGCTCCTCCTCCTTTCTGCATTAACACCTGCCTGAATGGTCTGGTTTAGGATGTTTGAAAGTTAAACTTCATCTGTAAGAAATGCAGAATGAGGAATTGAAAATGAGCAGGGGTAATAAGTTAATGAATTCAGTAATTACTGGAGGAAGCTAAAGGTAGCAGTAAAATGTCCTTAGGATCACGCTACACGTGCTAAGTCTGGCTTTCTGCTCCAGCTTCTATTTATCACCCTTCTAAAAGGTGTTTTAATGCTCTGTCACACTTACTCTTATCTCTGTACGGGCCAATAAATTCTCCACCCATATAACGTGAATTCCCAAGTGGCTTTTCACAGGTTTTGGTTTCGAGTGATGGCATGGCTTGATTTGAAGATCCCTGCAATTTATTATATATAACCTGCTGTTAAAGGGCCTGCAGCATCTTGGCATCACTGGCATTCTCCTGCCTGAAAGGAGAAGCCAACAAAAACCAGCCCGACAATAAACACTATGTTGTGTCTGTGCAAACAATAGGACGACTGACTGCAGCAGCAATTTTTCTCAGCTGTCAGAAAAGTGGTCACGGATTCCCCTGCTGAGCCCTTACTGGCAAAGCAACAAGGTAATTTCTCTCTCCTCCTTGCTGCTCACAGCCCTGCATCCCAGAGCATCCCCAGCATCCTGGGAATGCAGGGGGGATAAGGATGGCTCCGCCTGTGCCTGCATGTCGGACACTGCAGTGTTCAGCATCCACCTGGTTTGGCAGAGGGGTGCAAGCTCACACTCAGAGGTCTGAATGCAGCACCTGTGGCCGGTGCGAGCCGGGAGGAAGCATTGCAGGGCTCTTCCCGCGGTGTGGAGATTTGTTGCAGCAGCTTCAGTCCAGGAGTACCAAGAAACCCACCTGCCAAAGCCCTGCTTTTCTTGCAGGCAGAGGTGCTCTGAAATAACCTGACACCTTTGCTGGGGAGAGCCATGCCACGTGGCTGGGGTGGCAAGGCTCCAGCTGCACCCCACACCCCATCCCACCTGGGAACACGCTGAGCTTCCTCAGAGGCATCATCCTCACAGGGCCACATCATCCTCACAGGGCTACCAGTAAGGACAAACGGAGTTGCTGAACTGATGCTGCTCTGCGATGTGGAGGCTCTTACGCTGCTTTAGGCTGGACACGGGCGCGAGCATCCGCATACTCTCCCCAGCACTTGGGATGCTGAATTAATGTGATGCCTTTAATTTTGCAGGTGTGCAAGCATGGCTCCCCCAGGAGCTTGTTGCAGAGCAAGAGTGAGTTCATGGAGATTGTTTTTGCATGTTAATGAAATGAGAAAACCTGATTATTCCATACAGAGTTAATGGGTTACTCGGGGAGGCAGCAGGAGCTGGATAAAATCATGGCTGGTTGCAATCCTAGGGGGAATTTCCACCTGATGCCACCTCCAGCCCTCCACAAGTCTTTTTGCTCCTTTTCCTGTGCAGCTTCTGTCATCTGTAACTGCCTCTCGCCTTCGCTGCTGCCCCTTCTAAGTTTAGATCCCATCTCCAGGCCTCTCCCTCCTCGCTCGGCTGTTTACTCTGTTAATCAGCCAGGCGTTTCGGAGCCCTGTGTTGTGAGGAGAGATGCTCCGTGCAGAGTACATCTGGCTCAGACAGCAATAAATATGCCAGGCGTTCACCTCCAACCGATTAATGCTCGTCCTGTCTGCGTGATGAAATTTCAGTGCAGGGAAAGTCTCCGGGGCCAGGACTCTGCTTTACCTTGGCTCCTCTCTCCCCAGAACATGGAGAAAAGAACTGTCTGAGCTGCCTGAGCTCACTGAAACGTGTTGATCTATCCAGTGCTTTATAAAATGAGCAGGTCTCCGTCTTCTTGGACAGGAGCCCAGCTGCTTGTGTTAGCTGCTGTGGGTCAGCAGCCTGCCCGGCCTCTCATTTTTCATTTTGAGCCAGCCACCACTTCTGTGGCTCTCAGAGGCAGCCCTGGGGACAAAAGGGTCATGGTGCTCTTGTTTGTCTGTGTACCCATCTCCCTGGAGCTGTCATGGCCAGAAGAGCCTGGCAGCAGGGGCACTTTGACCCAGGCTGTGCACCTTGCCCCGGGAAGGTGTTTTCTCCTATTTTTTCATGCCCTGGATCCTCAAGCCATTGCCTGTACTGGTATGCATCATCCGTGCGTTATCCTGGCTGCTGCTGGTCAATGGGAGCTTTGACTCCAGATGACACTCAAGGAGCAGCTGGACCCTTTCCACCACGCACCAGGAGCTGCTGTGGAGCAGCCTGGGTCACAGCCAGGGAGAGCTGCTGCCGCCAGCTCAGGAATCCCTCCTTGCAATGGGAGGTGCAGGTGTATGCCATGGAAATACCCCGGAGAAGACCGCGGGGTGCCTTGGGTCTGCCTCCAGCTTTTCCTCTGTGGAGAAGAGGCTTTGCCAGCAATTTCTCTTCAAGTGGAAGGAGCAAAAGGGAGTTTTCCAGGTGAATTAGAAAACTTTAGTTTTGTAAGAATTGCAGCGAAAGCAATATAATAGGAAAAACAGGGAATGGGGTCACACCCACACCACCTTTCCAGCATTTGCTATTTGCTGGAGAAACGCCTTCAATGGAGAGCGACACGGTGAAACGCAGCGCCTTCCACTCTGGTTTCATCAAGGACCCATGCGAGTGGAGCTCACCTCGCCTCTCCTTTTTGTTGTTGAGTAAATGAGGAGAAAATCTCTCCAGCATCATGACACCGATGTTCAGTCATTAGTTTTCAATTTCAAAGCAATCAAGCTTCCCAGCACTGCCTTGGCCCATTTTTCCGTGCCGTGCCGTGCATGCCAAGGCTGGTGCCAACAGTGCCGCACACGTGATTTCCAGCCATCGCTTTCTTTTTGCAGGAGGAGGATTGGAGGGATGGGGAGGATCGAGGGACGAGGGAGCTTAAATCAAATAATTCTTCAAAGGGAAACCAGCAGCTCTGCAGGTTAAATCCACTCTCGGGCAGTGAATGGGGTGAAGAATGAGAGAAAGAGGATCCAGATGTGGCAGGGAGGGTCTGGGACTTCAAAGCATCCTCAGGAGCCGTGGGGGAAAGACAGGTCCAGCTCAGCTGCAGGCAGAAAGCACTCAAGTCTCTGGATTTCTCTCTTCCCATTTTATTTTTTTTGGATTATTTTTCACTGTTGCTGTGGAGCGATGCCAAATTAGAAAGTTGCCTCTGCTAACGCATTGCTGCTACTCAGAATGGATGCTTTGCCAGTATGTCCCATCTTGGGATCCCTGCTTGGGCTTAGGGGAGATGGAATGAGCCCAGAGCTCCAAATTAACCCAGAAGTGACTGGGCAGGAGGCACCGGGATGGGGAGGAATGTGCCCGGGCATCCTCAGCTTTCGTCCTGCCATAGCCATGAGCCCAGTGGAAGATGTGACCTGTAGACAGAGGTGGTGAATGCACAACCCCCTCCCAGACTACATCTGTTTCAGGACTTGTTAAAAATAAATCTTAACTGAATACCTACAAAACTAAGAAGAGTTTCAAGATTTTAAAATGTTCCTTGGAAAGACTTTCATGATTTTGGTTGCAGGCCAAAACAGCTTGGGTTTTCAGCCACTGAAAGCTGAAAGCTTTGCCAATAAAATAACACTTTGGGGTTTTGATACACCAGTGGGAAAGAAAAACAAGAAAGAAGTAGGTACTCTATTAAAGAGGAAAACAGTAATCAATCCCCAAATGCTGCTCAAGAAAAAAAATATATTTTTGACTGAGAGCATTTGATGAGCCCTGACTGATTTTTTCTCTTTACTGTAGGAAAGAGGTGATGGAGAAGAGAGAGAAACACCATCAACCTGGCCAGGGTATCAAAGGATATTGTATTCATTTATATTGTACATGAATATTATTGAATGCTGAAAAAATGCCACCCCTTTGAGTAAAGTAAGCAGTGACGATGCTTTTGAAAGTGCAACTCTTTGGAAACAGGAATGGCTATTGACTGGAGCGGGGAGAGCAGGGGGACAGACACAGAGAACATCAGCCAAACTCCAAATTAATAAAAGCTCATACATAAATACAGATGACAGGTATCGATTTTCCTTTGCAAGCTGCATGCTTTCCCTGGGCTAATGAAATGCAGCCCCTCCTTTAGAGACAGGTCAGCAGCGCAGCGTAGCCGCAAAGGTTTAACCGGGTGGGAAAATAAATAATGTTCCTCCAAGAGGAAAATGCAGCTGGTCTGCCCAGGTCTGTGCCCGCTGGAAAATGTTTGTTTAAGACTGGAAATATGAATTCAGACAAAACTGTCTTGTATTATGAGCTGTGCTGGCACACACCAGGGTGTGTAGGGCTTCTGGTGGAATTTGTCAGACGCCCCTAAAATCCGCAATGGCTTTTTTTTTCTCCTTCAAGCTTGACATATTTTGCTGTGATATTTTAAAATTACACGATGTGGATCCCTCCCAGGATACTGATTTGGGGGGAAATTTGCTTTGAAAGCCTTTTTTTAGTTATTTTCTTTTTTTTTTCCCCTTATTCACTGAGCAACTCCTAACCCCAAAACAAAGTCAGTGCTGGGAAAGGGGAGAAAAAAAGGCTTTACTTGACTTCCACCCCTCTTCTAAATCCCAGGTGCGTTCTTGGCTTGTGCAAGTGTGCAGCTCCAGAGTGCGGCTGGGGTGGCCAGGTCAATGCGGGGCAGCACCGGACTATCCTGTTGCAGCAAACCCCAGGCACCCAGCATCTTCCCTGCTCCTTCTAAGGAGCTGATGACACTGTTCACGCACTGAGCATCGCAATGAAATCAAACTGCTGCCTGTGACATCCCTGCGCCGAGAGGGCTGCCTGTGCCCATTCCTGCAGCGCCCCGAACGCTGCCAGTGCCAGCACAGTCCTGTGCTGCCCGGAGGGACCGCTGAGGTGGCAAACACTGCTGCAGCCACCCGCTGTCCCATTAGGATTCCTCTCATGCCGTCCGATCGCCCTCTCTGAAGGTGGTGAGAGCCCAGCCAGGGTTTTCTCCGCAATTGCTTTGCAGCACGGGCGTGCTTGCGGCGAGTGGCACCGGCACGCTCTGCTCGCTCTGCTCGCGGTGGTGCAGAGCTGCTCGCTCAGCCTGGGCTGGGGGAAGCTTGCAAAAACCGATCTATGTCTGATGGAGAAACCGCCTCTCCTGTCTGTAACGGTAATTGTGCTGCTCATGGTTCACTAGGGTGCATCCCAGCCTTAATTGTGCCGTGTGCCCTGGGAAGAGCCTTGTTCAGCCTCTTCCTCAATGCATCTTTGCCTTGGCCCGACAGCTCCAGTTGGTTTTAGCCCACCTGCTAAACAGGGTCATCAGTTATCTGAAAATGTTACCTCTAAATCTGTTTTTTCCCTCCTTCCCAAACACATTTTACTTTCTCAAACACTTCGGTTCCTGCACAGCCGCACAGGGGCAGAGTTAAGCATGTTTGGAGAACCGCACTGCTCTGGCAGGCTGATGGCAGCGTCTAAACAAGCAACAGACACCCCCCTGAGTGACCTGCCCCTCGTCAGCCCAGTGCAACGGGTCGGTAAACGCGCTTAAACTCATCCAAAGCCCTGAGAGGGTGACTCCATCACTTGAGGGTGGATTTTGAAGCCAGATATCCGACTGCTTCCCCCTCCACTGCCCTTGCTGTGCCACCACAAAGAGCCGCTACTGCTGCTAGTTTATCACACCATCAAACTTAGAGGCACTAATTACCCTCCAGCAAGAGGGAAGAAGGGCACAGAGCCCACGGGGAAGGAGTCTGCATGACCCAGTGCTTGCTGCCTGCTTAGCACCAGGCTGCGATGCTCCCCGGGGACAGGAGCTGCGGTTGGGGTTGTGCGAAGTTTCCGGATCAGTTTTCATGTGCTGGAGGCAGGGAGCTGGAGGAGACGGAGGGATGGGTATTAGCAAGTGGCTGTGAAGCACGGGGAGCACAGGGCCAGACATCAGGAACAGGAACGTGGTACCAAACCTGGCCTCGCAGCATCTGAGCAGGGTCAGCACCTTCCCCAGCTCCTGCTTGCCTCTTCCAGTCAGGAATAACCCATCTCTTACCCTCTTGCCAGGCATACTGGGTGCTCCTAGGGTGTCCCCACTGCCTCTGGTCATACCCAGAGTGCTGGTAGCCCAGGACAAGGGCGAGACCCTGATGAACACTGGCAACACCCTTCATCATGGATGATCTGAATACATGACCAGAGACCTCCACCTATAGGTGCTCTCCACCTAAATACACCTCCTAGCCAATGCAACAGCCTTAATTTGCCCCAGGATGAATCAGATGAGGCATGAGGGAGCTACAGCTACTGGGTGTTTGGAGCAGGTACAGCCCAATGCCGTGATTTACTATCCCTCACCCAGGGCTGCAGCTCAGGCACCTGGAGAGCCCTGGCATTGCTGATGGGATGCTCCCGGGAACGACCACGCTTCACCACAATGGATGGCTCTGTGCAGAGCATGGTGTCGCTCTTGGGTAATTAGCTCCCGTTTACATCCGTTAGGTGTGCGATTAGTCTTCTATTAATGCAATTAGTGCTGTGGCATTAGCGTAAGTATGTAATTGGCACAGAAGGCAGCTGCAGCTCAGCTGCTGAGCATCAAGCGGCACCTATTTTGGGGTTTATCTGAGCACGGTGAGGATGGATGCCTGGGGTCACCTCCCCCAATGCAGGATGGGCTGCTTTTTGTGTGAGTCCCTGGTTGCGCATGCACACGTGCTCCCTGCTTGCCTTGGCCACAATGCAAAGCAATTTTCCACCCTCTGTCCTTGCTTTGACCACCTAGAGCTGTTTAGGGGAGCTGGGGAGAGGTGTCCCAGCCAGTTCCCAGAGCTGTGGGGCTGGGGGAGCTGGGCTCTACCCTTCTAGGGTGTCAGAGGACCAGATCTGACCTTGGCTGGACGCAGGTCCTCTCCCAAAGCCTTTTGTTCCCCAGGGCCGTGCGGATGCGAGAGGCGACTGTCCATCTGGTCACTGTGCCAGGGGCGCGAGGGTGGATAGGGGGAAGAATCGGACATGTGCCCACCCCCAGCCATCCCCTGGCCCCCAGCCTGTCTTGGCAGGCTATCAGCCCATGTCAAGGCTTGGCTTTTGGTGAAAGCCTGACAAAACACCCTGTTTGCCTGCTGCACCGCAGCACTGATGGCAGATGCCGTTGGCCTTTTGGGATGTCAGGGAAGGAGAAGGGCTGCACAGGTTGGGGATGGGCTGCGGAGGATCCATTTCCATGCCACCCCACCAGAGGTGTCACCTTCCCGACCACCAGTGTGAAATCCCCAGCCCTCCTCTGGGCAAACCAAGCCGCCTGCCTTCTCTGGCCAGCACTTCTGTGGTTAACAGCTGAGCAGATGATGCTGCAGCAAAGTGAAGGTCCCTGCCGAGCCCTCGCTCCAGCGAGGATGTTTGGCTTTGGGAAAGCTTCTGACAATCTTGATTAACAGCCTCTTCATCTATCCACGCCAGTGATAAGCCGTGGGAGCTCTGGGCCATTTCAGCTCTATAATCAAGAGGGTTTGAAAGAAACAATTTTCTCCTCTTGCAACCCGGTTAATTCTCATTTAATTGCTATCCGTTTTGCACAGGTTTTCCTCGATTGCCATGGCATTGGCTCTGCACTCCCTCCTCTCCAGCAGTGCTTGACTCGTGTCCTGTTTTGCCAGGCTGGGATTTGTGATGCCTCGGGTTGTGTCGGGCCCTTCAAATCTCTCCATGCAATTTAGGTGTAAGGTGCCTGAGATGCAGCTTTTATAGGAGAAAATCTCTGGGGACTGGGCTAGGCTTTGTTCCTCGCTGTCACCCAGCGTATTGGGGCACTGCTTTCAGAAAAAGAAATAGGAAAACATGGGAATTACACACAGATGGGAAATTCTAGTGGCAGGAAACACACCTTGTTTAAAAATGAAGCAAAACAACCAACCAGAATTTAGTGTTTAAGCAAAAAAACCTTTCTCCTGGGGGTCAAAAGAGGTGGATGAAGCATTGGTAGGTTGATCTGAATTAAAATACGTGGGTTTGGCCCATCTTCAGAGGGGGTTGATGTGCAAGGGCTAGCACCAAGGAAGGAAGGGGTTAAATGTCTTCCTGCCACTGAAACACAACAACTAATGAGAGTTTCCATAACGAGCTGAGGACAAGAACCCAGGTGGACCCAACTGTTCGGGGAGCACCTGGTGCTGTGTGGAAGCAGTGGGGCTGCTCTGGGAGGTGCTGAGATGCACTTAGGTCTAGTTTATAATGTATGTGTCGGGTCTGAGGTGGCCCAGAAACACAGAAATGCTGGAATCTGCCTGGTGATCCTGGCCATCCCCAAGGATGCTGAGGATGAATGGGAAGAAGCACATGGTGGCATCTCCCAGCTACCCCAGTGAGGGACCAGCAGTCCCAGCAGCACCTGTGTAGCGATGGGGGAAGGCAGCAGCTAATTCCAGGCTGCACCTGCACAGGACACATCAAGGCAGGTCGGAGCCTGCCCAAAAATCAAGGTCATGGGCAGCTCTTGACCAGGCTGGGCAGTCTCCAAGGCATGTAGGTGACAAGCCACAGTGACACAGCTCATCTCCCTGTCACCGTGTGTGAGCTTGCTTGGTTTCAGCTTGCAATTTTTTTAATTGCTGGTAATTGGATGAGTTTCCCTGAGCACCGCCTGGCACAAGGGCAGCAGCCAGGAAGATTCCTGTGTGGAAAGCTCTGTGGAATCAGCTGTTTGCTGTTGAGCAAAAAAAGGATTATTTTATCTGCTTAGTCAATCTGCAGTCTGTAAGCATGCCTTAACCATAATAATGCATTAAAATATAGCTCCCATTAACCACCCAAATAATTTGCATCAGAACCATAAGCATTTCTACTACCGTGGCTTTGGGTTAGTGATGCAACGCTGGTCAAACTTCAATAAGGATGTAAATGTGCTAGGCTATAATCCAAGGCTTTTCCTGAATATCTCATTTTCCTTTCCAACCAGCAGGCACAGTCATGCTGCTTTTTCCTGGCTTGTACTAAGACCCTGCTTCTGTGTTTGCAGTGTATTTCATTGACACATGCTTCTCAGGCTGCGGTTTTCTTTGTTTGTGTTCCTCCAGGTCTCTGGCTCCTGCTGTGCTGACAACCCCTTTGCAGTTGTGGTCGCTGCCTGTAGTTCAGCCAGGGCTCCCTTGTTTGTCCCATATTTCACATACCCACAGGCTTCTCTGTGACCACCAGCTCCTTGGGACTCTCCAGCCACCCAGCCGAAGTCATGCTCCTGCAAGAAGGACCTCATCCAGCCACCAGACCTCACCCAGCACCCCCAGAGATGCAAGCACAGGGCAGGAGACCCCCCTAATTGCAACAAGGCTGGATCATCTGTATTCCCGAAGGCTGGTTTCATCCCAAGCAAGGCTTCAGCTTTCTGGAAGCAGAGATGCTAATAGTCTCTGGCAGTCGGAGATGACCCTGTGGGACCAAGCCACGAGCCCTGGCACCTTGTGATCAGAGCTCAGCCACGCTCAGCCAACGAACCCTGAAGACTTTGTGCTGGCTGAGCTGTGACAGCCACATCACCGACACCGTGTGCTGGAAAGGGCAGGTGAGGACCAGTCATTTGTGATCTGCCCCAGTGCAAAACTGGGGAGGCAGCTAGGGACCGTGGGAGGAGCTGGACCTCTGGGTCTCAAGCACTTGCCACCGGTGTTGCTGGGGGACTTCACTGGGCACTGGTCCCCATGGGCACAGCACAGAACGAGGGAAGTCGTGACCCCTCTCCTGCTGCACCCAAAGTTCGGGTCCCCTGCTGTGAGAGCCAGGAAGGGCAACTCGGTATGTCAGCAAGCTGGCTGGAAATGGATGCTGCAGTCGGAGCAGAAAGCAATCGTGTTTGAGGGATTGTTGGTTGGCTCAGGATGGAGAACCTCCCACTGGGGCTGTTTCCTCCGGGGCAGAAGGGCTGCTGGGGAGGGTACCGAGCCCCCCATCACACTGATGTCTCCTGAAGCAGGTCTCAGACCTGGACTGGGGCTGGAGGATGCTCTGCAGCAGAGGTGTCTGGCAGGATGGTGCTCAGTAGGCAGAGCCCCATATCTCCCTATGTAACGCAGTGCAAATCCGTGCCTCAGTTTCCCCTACTAGCTCAGCAGCAGATCAGAACAGCCTAAAAGCAATAGTTTCCCCTGGATAATTTTGCCTGACAGGGACAAAGGCAGGGCAGCTTGGCCATGGTGCTGGCAGGGGCTGTGCTGGTGCTGTGATGGGAGCAGGCTGTTGGGGACTGCAAGGGACCAAACTGTTTCCAAACAAACCTGGAAAACCCGGACAACCCTTGGTGTACATCCCCATAGGAGCATCGCTGAGGGCTCCAGCTGGGAGGATGGACTCGGGTGTGGGTGACCCCTGCAGACAGATCCAGAGCCACGAACATGAGTGACTCTTGGTGGTGGGACCGACCCATTGCTGCTCCCTGCAGATGCCCATCTCCAGTGCGCTGTGTGATGCGCACATCTCTGTGGCCATCGGCATGGCTCTGGGGCTCCTCAAGGAGTGGCCAGAAAAGCCTTTTCTCCAGGGATGAACAGACAGGCTCTCTGATGGGATCCGTGGGAACCACACTGGCATCTTCGATCTTTAGATTTTCTCCAAACTGGAAAAATACAGCCATTTGAAAATTTCATGAGGGTGGCAGAAAGCTGCCTCTCTCTCACTGCCATGCACTTTCAAAACCATTTAACTGTGACTGCAGTGACAAATGTCAGCGGGAGGCTCGTGCTGGGGGGAGAGCAGGTAAAGAGGGGGCATCGGAATTAAAGGATGAAATATTTATTTGGAAGCTGGGCAGCACTGGAAGGACAAAACATCACAGGTGAGAGGCATCTTGGGGTGGACATCACTGAAAGCCACAGATAAGCCCATCAGGTTATAAACCACCACAAGATTTCCTCTCCTTCCCCACTTCCCCCCGCTTCCAGGATTGTTGCCAGCCTGGGAAGGTACAGAAAGGGTTAAACATCCAGGAGTGGCCCAAAGCTGTGGCCTGCTGAACAGAAATTCGGTGTCTGAGCCAGGATGGAGGGAGAGGAATGACAGTCCAGCTTGGCTTTAAATATCAGCTGTAACCCCCTTCTCCGTCCGATGGATGTGATGCCCAGGGCAGCGGGGCTCTCAGTTTGCTGGGTCTGTGGCACAGGGCAGCTGGGACCCCTGAGCTTTGGCCCCAGTGGTAGGGCTGAGGCTGGGGAGCGACTCCAGGGCTGGACACAACCCCCGTGGTGCATTTCGCATGTTAATCAAATAAAGAAGCTAAATTAAATTCCATCCCTGTGTGGTGGAGAGGCTCCTGCGAGTCTGCCTCACTCCCAGCCTGGGATGTCCCGTAGCACCATGAGGTCCCACCCTCAGGGTCCCACTTGGCCTCTCCCATCCCTGAGAGGTGCCACGATAACATCAAGGGTTAATGCAGGATTATCTCAAGAGGCTATAACCTCATCAAGAGCACAGGATTGGCAGGTCATTAATCTCAGAATTACTTGATAACTTTAAATACAATCATGTAATCAGCAGGAGCCTGTAATTATTATTTATGTGCATGGTGCTTACTAAATTACAGCACTTTCCAAGGCTCGGTGTGATGAACAAATTAATTCTGCAACGGAAGAGCTTGACCAGAAAGATGTTTGTGTCTGAATTTCACTCGTAAACATTGATGTATGAAATGAAATTCGAGTTTAATTGGCCCTCCCTCCTACTGCGAAGCACATTACATTTTTATTCTGTGTTAGCTCAGCTGGCATGAGGAGAACATCATGGAGAACTTGGAGTTTCTCTAGCCCTGATGGTACTTGCATGGGAGACACACACAGGGTGCTCCTCACCCCCCTTAGATGAGATGGTGTTGATACCTTCAGGAAGAGCCTGTATCCCACCTCTATGCTATGGGCATGAGTACTTAGGGTAGAAGAGGAGACAAAAAAAGCCCCCAGCTGCCCCAGGGACCTCTGTGGCCAGTGGGATGCTGAGCCCACTGCATTGTGAGGATGTTCCCATGGAAAGTGGCCATGCTGGGGTTGTCTTTTCCAAAAGATAAACGCACCCCAAAAGTCCTTGTGAGAGAAATTGAAGTAATTTTAATCAAACAAGGCTGAGAATACACACACTTCTCCAGCTACAGAAAGCAAAGTCACTTCAGTCAGAGCAGACCATCAAGAGGAAAAGGAAAAAACAGTGAGGGGAACACAGATGCTTCTGTTTGGGTTTCTTTCTTTGGTTTTTTCAATTTCCAGCTTCTTTTCTATCAAGAATGACCCCGCTTTAGACAAATCCAAACTGAACATGTAGCACATCACTTTTTGGTAACACCACTTATATGTATGGTGAAAAAAGCTCCCTGGGGAACTTCCCCTTCTCTGTAGCCACCAGATGTTTATTAACTCCTGCCAAAGCACCCAGCAGAGAAGTCAAACTGACCCACAGTGGGGACACACAAGCCTCCTCCTTGTAGGAACATCAGCAGAAAGTGTCTGTAAAGCCGGGAGCTGCCAGGTTGCTCATTGCATAACACCGGGGGTCTTTTTCTCACCCACATATTGGATAAGGGGCAGTTTCTGGGACTGTTGGTGATGGACGAGCTTGTACAAGGACCGAAGCCCACTCCACGTGCAGGGGATGGTCCTCGTTGTAGTCACTGTCACACCGGGAGCTGTCACTCCCAGCACATTGTTGGAGGCAATGGGGTGTTTCTGGTTTTAGCTGCAGTAAACATGCAGGTTGGAAATTTCAATGGGAGGGAAATTGGAGGAATTTACTTCAAACTATTGAACTCCTCAAACGTTTAAAGAACCTGGAGGTTTTTGCCTGTACCTCCCTTTAAAGAAAAAAAAAGAAAGATTTTATTCTTCTCTGGTGGTGTATCCTGAGGCAATCACAGAGTACTACGATTTCAAAGATGCTTGAATCTCCCCAGGGCAGGAAACGCTTATGCCTGTTCTTTATAGTAGGGAAACTGAGGCACAGAAGTGTGAATGGACTCATGCCAGACCCTGTAGGGCTCCAGTGGCAAAATCCCTGGGATGCAGAGGGCAGACTTGGCCTGTAACAACTCTGGCATCCTCCCCCTGCCTGAGCATCCCTAGACCTCATATGGAGTGGGGAAAACCTGATTCCGAGGAGGTCAGGGCAAAACCCACCACTTACATGGACCTCTCTGCTCAGCTGCTTTCGGTGACCACATGAAACAGGGCATCAGGGGTGGGTCAGGGACCTGGCAGCTGCACAGGAGATGATCTGAGGTCCCTGGCATGGGGAGGGAAGCTGCTGCTTCTCCAAGGCACTTAATCCCAGCGTTGGGAATGATTTGGCCCCATCCCCTGCATAAAAGCAAGGAGCAGCTTTGGCACTGAGCCCGCTTGCACAGGTAAAAGCAGGGCAGGGAGGAGGGGAGCAAAGCCACGGCATATCCCTATGGTAGCTGCCTTTGGGGAGCTCAGCCACTGCTTCACTGTAGAGCTCCCTCGCCTTTCCATCCCTCGAGCAGGGGCACGGAGTCAGCCTGAGGGCCAGGGGCTTTGCAAAGACCTGCAGATCCATCTGGGCTGGGCTGGAACACAGGGTTAACTAAACCTCATGCCTCCCTTCAGACCAGACCTCCTTCGTGTGGCTGTTCAGAGCCCCTGGGACCCATCCCCACCCCCAGCAAGGCTCCCACCCCTCTCCCACCCCATTACTCTGCCTCACATCCTCAGTGTCGAGACAAGAAATGATCTGGCCAGACCAAGCAGCACTTACAGGACATCCCAGGGACCCAGCAAGGGGCAGGGGAAGGGCTCGAATAACCCCGGTGGTACAAAACCACAGCCACCTAAAGCAACATCTGCAATCAGTCCAGGATTCTTCATCCATCCCCCATTGACCCAGAGGGCTTTGCCGCCCCCAGCAGCATCCCATCACACACTCACTGGAAGGCTGACCCAGCTTCCCGAGGGATTAGCCCCATAAACTGTCCCAGCAATGTCCTAGTGTCCTGTCACCTTAAAGCAGTGACAAACTCAAGAGAGGCAGTGATGGGACATGGGGCATCATGCCCAGGATGAAAGCAGGGAGGGAGGTTGCTGCAACCTCTCTGAGCTGCCCTGGCTCCTCCTGCCACCCCAGCAGGTCACAGCGCTGCCAGGGAGATGACAAAGTGGCACCCCAGCTGTCCTGCCCCGCAGGTCTGCCCCAGCAAGTGGGACAGGAGCTTTTGTCGGGTTTCCTGTATCCGCAGCGAGTTGGTGTGCCCTCTGCAAGACTGGTGGGTGCAGGCAGGACCTGGCCCCTGTGCTGCGCCGTGTCAGGGGTCCCATGCAGTGGGACGCCAGCTCCCCCATCCCGTACGGCAGCTCCCTCCCCGCTCAGACAGCCGTGGACTGCTTGATGCTGTGGAAGCTGACGCGGGTCGGGGACGTGGGGATGGACATGGCCCGAGCCACGCGGGCGCGGATGGAATGTTTGTCCTGCCATCGGTGCCACCGCTTCCGTACGGCTGATCGGACCTGGGGGTGTGAGACAGAGAAGGAGACATTTAGTCACCACACAGCTGTCTGAAGCTGTTCAGGGGTATCGGCCATCCCCAGTCTTTCAACCAAAAATGTTACCGAAACCCTGCTAAGCTCCCCAGGGGCAAGGAGGGTCCTGGGAGCCCCTGTCACCTCCCAGGACACCCAGCCTTGTTTAATGTGATGCTGGTGAAATGCAGCCCTTGCAGCTGTGAAGGAGATGAACCCGACTGATGGTGCCTCTGAGCACAAAATGGAAACAGGAGGAAGAAATAAATCTGAGCTGGGGCTCTGCAGGAGAGCCAGCATCTCACATGCTGCATCAGATGCTGCAAGGGGCTGAGAGGTGTGAGCAACAGTTGAGGAACTTTTATGGCTTGTCTGGTTTGTGCTAGTGGCATTTCTTCAACATTAATTCTGCCCTACAGCAGCCCACGTGCTTTGTATGCCAGGTAAATAGTGAAGAAATGCCTTTTCATCGACTGCAGCATGGGATGGCCCTGGGAGATGGGTACTGGATGGTGCAATTGGGTGAACACTGAAATCTTCCACCAGCCCAGCTGGAACTGAGAGATGAAGGACCATGAATTGCACGGCGTGACATGCTCCTGGCTCACCAGCTAGCCCTGGTCCTGTCCCTTTTCCTCCTGCATCAATTATATGTGATTTGGTAACAAAGCAAGCTTATCTGGGGCAAACTCTCTCGAGCCAGCAACGGTGTAAGAGCATTTGGTAGGAGGCAGAGGAAAGAGCTGCCCAAATGACTGGCCTCTACTCTCACCTCCTTTGCTTTCTGCTGTCTGGGTTTTGGGTTGGAGCCCGGGTGATGTCCTTGTCTGTATGGCAGGTACCCACGTATTTATGGGGATCGCCTCAGGGAAGGATTTCCCAGGGATGGGGGGGGACCCCTGGCTCTTCTGCTGCACCAAATCACACAGATGCACCCCTAGAGCATCTGTTCTTGGGGGTGGATTTCCCTCCTCCAGAAGAGGAGACTGCCAGTGTCCATTTCCATCCAGGCACAGTCTCTGACTGCAGGTGCCCCTGGAGCTGGAGGTAAAGCACCAACCCTGACCAGCAAACACCTTCAGCTGGGGAATTGGGTGCCAGCACCCTCCAAGCCCTGTGCAGGGGCAGATCCTGCATCTGCTCGCAAGGAGGAGTATAGACCCCCCAAATCACCCCGCAGCCCCCAGTGCTCACCTCGCTGTTCAGGAAGCAGTAGAAGACAGAGACGAAGAAGCCCTGGAAGGAGACAAGCTGGAGTCACTGTGGAGCTGTGGCCAGCAGGCACCCCAGACTCAGAAGCTTTGGAGCAACCCCGGGGTTTGGGGATGTCTGGTTTTGGGAGGGGGCAGAAGCAGGGCAAGGCATCAGCCAGGACAGGCTCCTCCACATCCCTTGGTGGGGGGACTGGAATGGGGGCTAGTGCTAAGGACCATACCTGGAAGGACTCCAGAAAAGAGTTGAAGTAGATGAAGACAATCCTGGAGATCTCATCCTCCCCCGGGTTGACAAAGAACAGCATGTAGGTGATTCCCAGCAAGGGCAGCAACACCAGTGTGGCCTTGACTGCTTTCCTGGGGAGAGAACATGGACCTGAGCTGCCGCAGCGCAGCCCTGGGCAGGAGGACTCTCCCCATCCCACTCCCAGCACCAGCATGGCTGGGATGGGGCTGGCTGGATCTGGGCAAACCGGTGACTGGGGGAGGACAGAGAAGAGCTGAGCTGTTTTCCAAAGCGATCCCCAAGTGACTGGGCTGGTGTGAGCACTGGGCACCTTCTGTGGCTTCTCCATCCACCAAAGGGCAGTGGGTAGCAAAGGCTTGACCTTGAGCTGGCGTGAAATGATTGCTTGGCTGATCTAAGGCTCGATTAAAAAGGAATTAAGGAGGGTAAAATAATTCACACCCTTCAATATGGGTTTATGGAAAACTTCTCAGCTAATTAATTTGATATCTTTTTCTTGATAAGATTGTAAGTGCGGTTTGTGAAAAGTAATATTGCTGGTACAAGAGTGAGGGAAGGATCGGGACTTGGCATCTCATTCGTTTAGATTAGGAGACAAGAAATTTTGCTTAAAGATCCGGGTAATGGACAAATTCCAACATTAGCTGAACACAGGAAAAGTCATCCCTGGAAAGTCTGGGCTGGGCAGGGATGGGGCCTGGGACCTGTCCTGCATCGCTGGCCTGGAGGAGGGCCACAGCCACTGACCCAGACTGGCAGATGGCACGGAGGAGCTGGAAGTAACCAAGGACATGAGCATCTTCAGCCTGTCAAACTGTGGGACAGCACATGCACCGGTGCACTTCTCCAGGGGAGCAGCCACGTAGCAGGGGATCTGTCAGCTTTTCACCAAAAGCCATCGCCTAAGGTGAGCAGGAGCCCTCCAGGGCTGTCCCTCGCCTGGTTTAAGCATGACTGAACAGTTTATAAGTTTTTCTGTCTCACAAAATGTTTCTGGGAAATGAAAACGTTCTGCCCAAAGGTGAAAAACCTTCCCTGCCAAAATCAGGCAAATACTGAAAAACCAAAAGTCTCTCAAAATTGCTGAGGCCACGCAGCCTATTTCAATAGCCCTGATCTTTGCTCACCCCAGGCTGAACCCTTCATCCCAGCTCAATACTCCCCGATGAGGGAAGCTGGCATTTCCCTATGACAGCATCCAAATTTTTCCATTCTCAGCTGAAAAGCCACCCTCAAGCCCAAACCTGCTTCTCTTGACCCAGCACACAGTACGATTCCCTGATTCCTGCCCTGAAAGCGATCCAGAGAGGAGCACTGATGAAGACCAAGGTGTCTTCTTCCGTTCTGGGTGCTTCAGATGGCTGCTGTGACTGTGCACCTCCCAAGTTGTCTGCAAAATATTCCCCAGCAGGGAAGGGTTAAACTGTCCTGCCCTGTGCTGCTGAGAGACCTGCCTTCTCCTTGCGAGGAGGTGTTCAGGGTGGCATCGATTCATTCCTCCTTCCTCGGCCTTTGCTTTGCTGCCAGGTGCGATTCAATTCTCACCTCTGCACCAGGGTTTGCAGCTCCGAGCCCAGCCAGCTGATCGGGTCCCACCACAAAGGGCTTGTGCCAAGGGACTCCGCTCCCGGCGGCTCCCTTCAAAGTTAGATCCAGCCATCCACGTTCTACACCACAAAGCTCTCACCAGCCAGGATTTTTGAACAAGATGCAATAGCCGCGTGCCTCCAAAAAGCATTTGAGGTGCTCTTGGCTGTCTCTCCATGCTCCCATCCCCTTGACATTTAGCTGTCGGGGCTGTCCCTGTCCCCTGTAACCATGCTAACGCAGTTTCTAGGTCTGCTTTCTGCAGGGTCACTCACGGTCTTACCTGTACTGGATTGTCTCTGATGTGGTTGAAGCCCGGAGCTTTGTCATGAGAATTCGGACGATGTTGAACAGAAAGATGAAGTTGATCTGGAAGGAAAAGGGCACCTGGTTAGTGTCTGCTCCTCCAGCCTTTCCTCCCATTGCCTCAGCAGAGGCAACGGGCTGTGCCAGCGGGAATGGGAACGTTCCCTCTTGACCCTGATCTGCTGCCTTCCACGCACTGGATCAGGACATCTGCATTTATCGTTTTTAAATCACTGTAGCAATAACATTTAGGAGTTTTTTCAAGGGAGAGGGGCGGCAGGGCACGCCAGGAGGTTGGCAAAGAAAGGCAAGCGTTAGAGAAAGGGCTGAAGGTGAAAAAATTTGGAAGAGGAGGAGGAATAGAAGGTGGCCGAAGGGATTTCGGGAAAATGGCTGCCATCGCAGCAAGGAGCTGCTTGGCCACTCTCCCGGCTGCCAAACTGCTAATGAGGGCACGGGAAGGCGGCACTGGGAGTGGAGCACAATTGACACAAATTAGAAGTGGCCGGGCTACCTGATGGGCTGGGAAATGAGAAGAGGCTCAATTATTCAGTGAGGCTGTTTGGTGCTGGTGATTAGTACTCCCTTGGGTTTTCTCAGCATTGGGCAAGGAGGGAGGGAATGCTGTGGGACCTTGTGCACAGCTTTCCCCCTGCCAACACAGGCTGGACCCCTGGCACTACTGCATGTGGCTTGCCACCGCTGCTCTTTGCCCCTTCCCAAAAGGGCAAAGCTCCAGCAAATTATGCTCCATATAAGACCTGGTTCAAGCATCGCTGGTCAGCCAAGGGACAGGAGAGACGTGATGTGGATCAGGGAATGGAGCTGAGGTCCCCAGGCTGCTGCGAATGCTTGGCAAAGCACCCACCTGCACCCAAACAGTGCCAGGGCAGGGATGGAGGGACTTACTGGCACATGTGGGAGTCTGCCGATGGGAGCATCCCTATCTGAGCGAGGTCTCCAGGCTCCCTTTCCAGTCCACCCCAAGCCAGCAGGATCCCTGCCCGCTATTTCCCATCACAGGTTAGGTGCCCAAATTGGTGGAAGGTGCAGTTTGGGCGAGGGGAGCCGGGCTTGCAGGGCAAGCGGCATCGCTGCCGTGGGGCAGTGTAACCGTCTGCAGCAGGGCGAAGCTCAGGGAGGGGGCAAGACCCTGTTCAGGAGCAGCCGTGTCCCACGTGCAGATGAGAAAGACCCTATGTTTAGCAAGGTATTTAGCCAGCAGGGCCGCTTTCCTCTTACCAGCAGCACCAGGATCATGGGGCCTTGGTAAATATAGTCGGTATAAATTCCCGCTCGCTTCCCAAACCAGCACCTGTGAGGCAAGGACAAGCGGTGTTAGGGACAAGCCGTGTCGGGAACAAACCTGCAGTGTGAGCAACCTGGATTTACTCCTGTCCTTGCACGGTCTCTATAAGTCACTGCCCATCGGGTGAAAGCACTACAGCTTCAACTGCTGTAGCCCAGGAACGCAGTATATGGAGGTGCAGGGGGGCTCGTGGGGGTGTTCATGGGCCCCATAGGGATGTGGAACCGGTTATTGTAGGATAAGCAGGGACAACCTCACAGGCACACAGGTCTGGGTTGGCTTTGAGCCCAGCAAATCCTATGGGAGCTCCCACACATGTATCGGTGTCCTGGGAGCACCTTGTTGGGTTCTGTTAAATCAGTGCCGTGCCTGCACGTGTAGCGCAGGGCTGCTGAAGTCAGGAGGCAAAACTAGCGCTGGAAAACAAGACGAGCTGCCACTCGTCTAAATGGTCTCCTTTTAACTTCCCAATCCGCCTGACGAACCCTCAGGTGCCTGTTAAGACCTCCATTAGCAAGTCTCTGTGAAAATGGCTCAGGTGGTGGTGGTTTATATCTCTCTCCGTAGATTAAATCCCAGCTCCGTTTAGCAAACAGGCTGTAGGAGCTCCGGCTTAATCTCGCTTTTTCCCCCTTAAAAATCTCATTTGCCCTTTGAAGAGAAAAATGCAGTGGCAGGCGGCTGCAGGCAGGGCTTGTGTGGCAGAGAGCCTGAAGGTGGGATAAAGGAAAGAACAGAAGAATATTACCTTTCTTGCCTCCCACCCTTTCCATGTACCCTGCCTTGTGCCAGCCCTTGCAGGCAGGATCCGTGCCTGCCGCAGCCCCTGGCATGACTGATCCCTGGGGAGCTGGGACAGAAAGGAGAAGGGGAATGAGAGCAATCAGGCTCACTTCTCGTTGTCGTAGTACAGCTTCCCGATGGCCCAGGCGACGATGATGGGAAAGGGGATACCTGCAGAGGAACAGGCAGGTGAGTCTCAGGGGTACAACATTGCTACAAAATTGTGCTGTAACAGGGATTCTCTCACAGAGGACAAACCATCGAGTGAGATGAACTGGCCATGCAAATCCCACCCTCCTGCTCCCAGCAGCCTTTTTGCAGATATTTGGGTGCAAGAAGAGCTGGAGCAGAAGATGGGGATGGGCATCACCCATCACTAGACCCCTGCACACCCAATGGGTGAAGGGGAAATCCTGGTACTTACACCAGCCGATGCAGATGAACATCCACTTGCGGAGCTTGTCCGTGGAGTAGGTGAGCACGATGGCCGTGTGTAGATAGCAGCCCTCGCCAAACATCCAGAAGAAGTTGGTGACATGGAAGTAATTGTAGGCAGCAGTGACCAAGCGGCACCAGACCTGCCGAGAGGGTTAGGAGGAGACATGGAGGCTGAAGAGAGGAGCTCTGTGTTACAGTGGTGGAACATGCACAGAGCAGCACACACCCCAGCACCGCAACTGAACCTGTGTTTCTCGTAAGCCTGAGTTGTCCTGAAGCCACCAGGAAGCCCTCTTTGGCCCCTCAAGCTGCTTTTGTGGCCTCATCTTTAGGATCCTCAAGGTCCCCACACATCCCAGCCACTCAGGGTGGGCTCCGACTGCCTGCCCAGCAAAGCTGCACCTACCACATTGCTCTCATGCACCTCCGGGTTCATCGTGAGCTGCACCACAAACCACGTGGCATTGCGTAGGATGAACGCTGTGATCAGGTTCCAGTGGATGATGTTCCTCAGGCACCGGATGCTCCTGGGGAGGGGGGGACAAGGGACCGTCAGAGCATGGTGGGTGCCTGGGGGCCAGCCACGTGGGGGCTGGGGGACATGGCTGTTTGTGGAGCTGCATGTCTTTGCTGGGACCCCAAGGGTGAGCTGCTGGGGCTGTGGCCTGGGTAAGGTGGGCAGGACCAAGGCCAGGAGGTGGAAGGCACCAAGGAGGACCCACTACATCCATAACAGAGTGCTTCAAAAAAGGAACAGGAGGAAATAACCCTGAGATAGACATGATCCCTCTAAACTGGAAAGCAACAGCAACGGAAGAGGATACGGCAAAAGACAGGGGTTGGGTCCACCCCCAGCCTGTGGGAATGACCTCTCTGGGCTCCCACCCCCAGCAGGAACACGGCAGCAGGTCGGGTCACTCACCGCAGACGCATGAAGAGGACGAAGGCCACCAGGAGGGCCCCCAGCGAGACACAGTGCCCCAGGTAGTTGATGATGACAGCGATGTGGTAGTGCAGCTTGCTTTTCTTCTGGTGGGGAGAGACGGGAAGGGGGTCAGCAGCAGCCCTGGGTACCACCACAGACCCGCCGCCTCCACCGCATCGCCTCTGGGAGCCCCACTGCAAATTCTGGGCCCTTTTTCAGAAAGCAACTGGAGCCTACCTGGTGCAGGGCAGTGGAGAGGGGGCTGGAAGGGGACGTGGCTGGTTGGATGGGGCTAACGTGGTCAGGAGAGGCACCAGCCTGGCCCTGGCAAAGGAATCAAGCATTTCACATCCTACTCGTGCCAGGCCAGCTCACTGCTGCTGCCCCTACATCACCCCTGCTCAGCACTGGGACATCCCCAAGCCATCATCTGGGGAAACCCTGCTGTAACTCAGCCGAGCTCGCTGGCAATGCGACATCTGATGTCTCGGTTCATTCCCAGTTGCCCTGAGGGCAGCCGAGAGGCTGGGATGAATTTGGGCAGAGGGAGCAGGAGATCTCAGGAAGGTGTGAGTGATAATTAAATTAATTGATTGCTCCTGCTGTTAGGCACTCATCCAACCTGTGAATTAGCAATTAACTGAGTGAGAAAACCATTCCTGGCAAGAGATATCGGCATCTTAAATACCAGAGGTGGTATCAGCTGCAAATGAACAGCCCGTATCTCTTCCCCTCTGCTCTGAGGGGTGGCTTGACCTACTCAGGGGCTTATAATTCTTGTTCTCCACTTTTTTGTCCCTTTCAGCTTTCTAAACATCTCCTTTATTTCATTGTTGGCAGGGAGGGTTGGGGTTTACACTGAGAGCTTGTGTCAGGAGGGAGCTGGGGGCGGCTGGTAGGGCTGGGGGCGGCTGGTGGGGCTGGGGGCAGCTGGTGGGGCTGGGGGTGGCTGATGGGGCTGGGGGGCACACTGATCTGCGCCCAGCGGCCCTGGGGCCAGAAGACCTGACACTGCAAATCCTCTTGGATTTTTAACAGGGATGGAAACAGGCATGGCTTTAACTTTGGTGGGGAATAAAAATGCCAATCAAGAAGGGTGTCACATATACTGCATGCCACCTTTTATTTGGGGTGCTGCTGCACGCCTAGCCCACAGCTCCCTTGGGCTGTTCCTGGATGCTGTTGTGCTTCAAAACTCCATTGTCTGTCCCTCACCCTCCTCCAAAAGCCCAGCCGAGGGACTACCAAGGTCCTACCTCTTCGCTGAGGATCTCCTGGCACTGGGAATAGTTGACCCGCGCTGCCCAGCTCCCGTTAGCGAGGCACTCCCTGTAGCCATTATCTGAAAGAGAGGGTGCCCGTCGGAGGGTTAATGGTGCGTGGGGATGGGCACAAAGGTGTGACCACCTGGTGGTCGTCACTAATGCAGGGGTCACCGGCATCAAGCTGGTGGCATCTTTGGCTTTGAAGCCAGCACAGGTTGCAATTGCAGAACCAAAGCCCTTGGAACGTTTCAGACCCGCTCAAGGTCTTTGGATCTGCACCAGCTCTGCTCCTGGGCACTGGGGGCCCCCGACACCTCCCACTGCCGAGATGCAGCGGGAGCAGCACTAGTTCCACTCTCCTTTTCCCCTGCTCTGTGCTGTTTGCTCAAGCCATCACGTGCCATCCTGCAAGCGCTGCTGCGGTGGCAGCATGAAGTTCTCACTTCTCTCCCTGCATTAGGAGCTTTTTTCGCCTCCCAGCCAGGGTGGTGAGTGGCAAGGCTGTTTGGGAAGGAACAGCCACAACAGCCCCAGGGCAGTATCCGATTAGCGTCAGCAGTGGGGTGATGCCAGCACTGGGACGATGCTGGGCTTCTGCTATTAACAGAAGAGACCATGAGCCTCATCAGGGTGATGGGATGGGACAGGGATGGCAATGGCTCTTAGGCAGGCAGAAGTATGGATTAATGCAAAGAGACTCATGCAACGGCATGAGAAGTCCCACAAAGCAGGAGCTGCATGCATGGCATCTTTCACTGCTGCAAAAAAGCGTGGGACAGAAAAATTGATGTTTCCTGCAGGAAGCAAAATGTTTCTTTCATCAAAAGCAGCACTTGGGTGGTCAGAAACTCAGCCATGTGCTGGGAATGGCTCTGGGCACTTTTCAGATGTCTTCGCTTTGTCCCCAGCTCCCAGCACATCATTGGCAGTGACAATGCAGCCACCCATGCTGGGAGGGGACGAGCCACAAGGTCCCCCAGTCCTTGCTTAGCTGGGTTTGCCACCTCCAACAACAGGGCAGGCTTATTCCTCTTCCCCTGTCCCTAAGATGGGGACACCAGCCCTCTCCCCCTTCACAGGGGCATGTCCAGGAGGACCTGCTTGTAAAGCTGCTGCTGTGAAACCACCCTCCCTGAAATTTGGGATATGAGGGCTTTTTTCTTTTTTGGCTGGTGGATCCCACAGAGCCCCAGGGAGCTCTGTCCCCTGAGCTGTGCTGTCACTTGTGCCCCCACAGCCCCTGATGCACATGGCTGAATGACCTCCCCCACCCCTCGCCCACCATGTGCCCATCAGTGCTGCTCATCTTACTCGTGGTGTTGTACCGCACACCATAGAAATACTCGGGGCAGGGGCGAGCTACCAGCTGTCCCACCGCGCTCCGGGGCCAACACGTGCCGATCAGGTCTACCGAGGCGTTGCACTGGGGACCTGCAGGGAAAAAGGGTAGAGGGTTAGTGGTGGTCTGTGGGCCACCATGAGCCACCTCCAGGCTGTTGAAGGGTCAGGGTTTTCCAGGAGAGCTGGGGCTGCTATCCTGGCTGAGCTGATGGCTCGCTGCAAGCTCGGCCCCCACGAAGAGCCTCATAGCAGACACTGAACGGGGTCTGTGCCAAGGCTCCCCAAGGGCTGGTTGATCCATCCTGGCCATGACTATTGCCCTGGTCCTGTCTGAGCCCCCAGGGTAAGCCCAGCTCTGGCACAAGCCTGGTTTTCTGACCTGGCTTCCCAAGTCAGCTTGGGGTTCCCTGGCTCTGGTCTTCCAGTCCTGCTCCTTTCTTCAACTATGACTTTGGCATCCAGCCCCACAACAGCCAGCAATAAGCCAGATATTCCCTTTCCTCATGGTGACTGCAGTCTGACGCTGATGGGGCGCTCCTCAGAGCCCCTCCAACTCTCTCACACCTCCTGGCTGCAAGAGTTCCTTCCTAGCTGTTCCTGTTGGTCTCTTCCAGCCTTTCCCAGGAAGAAAACTCCAAGTCTGCTGCTGCTATTTCAGATTTCAAGCAGGACTTGTGTGCTTTTCCCAGCTACACAAGTGTGCTAACGTAGGCATTAGGTAGGCCAGATTGCAGGCTTTTTTATGTATAATTTGTGTATATTTAGAACAACACGTACTGTAGCTAAATATGTCCTAGCTACATCTCGAAGTGAGGTTGGAAGCACAACGGCTGTAATATCCATAGAACACAATCCTTGACAGGCAGCAGACAGATGGGCAGCAGAGCCTGGAAGGGGCAGAATTCAGTGCAAACCGCTCCTGGGTACCAGCGATGCGTGTGCTGCCAGCGCAGAGGCAGGCGTTGCCATTTCTAAGACAAAACACCCCAATTCACAGCTCTGGAGGCGAGAACGTAGCGTTTCCTCTCCACCCAGACCTGATTATTTGCATGACTTTCCCAAAACTTCCTATGGATAGAGCTGGCTAAAGAGTGACCAAGCAAAATACTCTTTTATTAATATGAGGAAGGTTTTCATGGGGGAGTATTTGTTTTCATTGGTTATCTGAAAAATTGGGACCTTGGTTTCTTGGGATGTTCTCAGAGCAAATTTTCAGTGCGAAGGAAAGGAGGGTTTTCCTCAAGCGTCTTTGCAAGGGAAAACAATTTCCAAGCATGTGAGCTGGGGAAGCATCAGAGCATGGTGAGCATTACCTTCTGCCTTCCATAGCTTGTAGTGAGAAATTAATTTTAATGGTGACCTTTGCTTTTAGGTTTGCTAATGTGTATTGTTGCTGCGGCAACCTTCACTTGAAGTTAACTGTTTTAAGTTTGTATTTCTTCGGAAACAAGGTGCATTTAATCACGTGTAGTGTGTGTGTCTATGCTTATCTGTGTTTATCACAGATTTATCACAGAAAATGAAGTCCCTGTTTAAAAATTTATGATAGTATTTATCCAGGTAGAGAAAAGACAACTGGCAATTGCTTCAACTAAGGACAAAGTT
>JAVJGI010000045.1:1513222-1616421 GCA_035590275.1 Ibycter americanus
CTGTTTAAAAATTTATGATAGTATTTATCCAGGTAGAGAAAAGACAACTGGCAATTGCTTCAACTAAGGACAAAGTTAAATTGCAAGCACTCTCCCTGTTAGCCACCCGGGAATTCACCCACGCGAGAAGTTGCTTGAATATCTGGAATAGGAAAAAAAATCACTTGGAATAACCCAGCACAGAAGAATGGGGTTTACACAGTCCTAATGCCCAGAGCAGCTCGTGCAGCCATCGAAAACCCTCCCTGTGACTGGTGGGGCTGTGCACAAGCTCCATTTTCTCCCCATCTCCTCATGCCTCAGTTTCCCTCCCACAGCCCAGGTGCTGTGCTGGGGCACAGGTACAGACTGCTCGGAGGGGGCAAGCAGGAAGACTCAACAATTAAAAGTCAGTAGAGCCAGAAAGCAGTAGCAGCAGCACTCTCTCCATCAGTAAAAAAAACCACAGCGATGCAATTAAGAACCAAACCCAAGACAGATTCAAGGAAATGATGTGGTCAGACAAAGGTGGCATCGTTCTGCTACACATCTGCTCAAGCCTGGATTTATTACCTCCGCATTTTTTCAAGGAACTTAATTTACTGCTGGCTTGGCCCTGCTATTAAAGCTCTATGGATGCCCACCAGGTGACAGAGTGGATGGCTCTTGCAGTCTCCCCATGGCAGGGCTGCAGGGTGAAGGTGGAGCAGCATCACCAGGAGCTCAGTCCCCTCCTCGTCCCGTGGGTCAGGGTTGTGGGGTGGGGTGACATTTGGGCTTGGGGGCTGCCTTGGATGAGCAGAGCTGCAGGCCGTGGCAGGTTCCTGGGACCTCGCGCTGTGCACAGCAGGCTTTGCCCCAGCACCACTATAGGCAGCATTGTGAGGTCTGTCCCACCAGTTTTTAACCTAGGGGGTGGCTGTAATATTTTTCCTGGGGTCACACTGAGAACTGACTTGATGAAGAAAAGCTGCAGAAAGCAGATGCTGCTCTTTCTGCTCTCTCCAGCATATAGGAGAAAAAAAAAAAGAATCTCCTGCTGGGGAAGGGTTAAGTAAAACAGCGAAAGCGATGAGTGCCGATGAGTGATGAGTGCCGTGAGGGCTGCGACATCCCTCTGCCCAGCATGACAGTGTGCTCCAGCTGTTCCCCAGTGGCATGAAACTCCCAGCACTTAGAGCACTATTTAGCATGGAAATTATATGTATCAGTGCTAAATGCTTTCATATCTGCTTTGCGGCCCATCTGTATTTGCAGGGGGATTATTCTCCCAGCTCTGCAGATGTCTGCTCCAGCTTTCTGAGCACCGTTGGCTGCACAGACACTTTTGGTCTTTGCAGCTTTACAGCAAGAAAGGTCAATGAATTTCCTACCTGCACCCAAGCCCCCCGGTTTGGCTCCCCCCAAAGCAGCACGGCATTTGGGGTAGGAAGGAGCTGGTCCTGCCTTGAGATGGGGAATGTGGCACTGGGGAAGTCACTCGAGTCCCTTCGCACCCTGTTTCATTCGGGTTGTGCTGCTTTGGAGCCATATAAAGCATTTCCCTTCTTCTGAAGAAAAAATATACCTGTCCAGGGACTTACGCTGGGACAACTATACCTCAATAACTGTCTCTGGATACCTGTGGCAATGTCTCTCCTATTTATATAAAACATCCTTCTCCAGCCTGCTTCCACCACTCGCGGAGGCCCCTGGGATGGCTCCAAGCTAAAGCCATGCAGCCGTGTGAAGCCTGGCAGGGAAAAGCTCTCCAGTCCCAGCTAATCTGCCAAGAGGTTTTGAACAAATTTAAAGAGGATGGAGCATGTTTATCCTGGGCCAGCACCACCAGACGCGTGGCCACAGTGCCCTTGAGCCAATGCCAGGAGTTCTGAAGTGTTACTGTACCATCAAACCATTGCTAGGGTGATGTGAAGAGGGACTAAATCAAAGGTGGTGCTGATACCACCGTGCTGGTAAACTTGTCCTCATCTCACATAGGACAAAGCTATGCAGCAGCACAGCATCCCAGCCTGCTGCTGTGCCCCCAGTGATGCTGCAGCTGCCCAAAGGGCGAAGCCTCTCTCCCCTCGTGCAATGCAAAGGGGCCAGGAGCACTGGTGGGAATCTGAACCATAGGCTCATTCCTGTCGTTGGGAGCAGTGGGGTTATTCACCTAAGCTGTCTCAGGAAGCTGAGTAACAGCTGAAAGGTGTGAGCTCATATCTCTACCTGTCCTGAGCTCTTACTCAACCACCGTTATCTCTGGCCACCCCTGATGCCCTCGGTGACTGCACTGCTGCTGCCTTGGGAGCAGGCTGAAGCCTCTGGCTTGAGGGTGCCCCTGCTGCAGCATTTGCAATTAGTAATCAGGGCTTCACCTCCACATCTAACCAAAATACACCTGCTGCAGCCAGGGCGCAGAAAGTCCTTTGTCCCTCCCAGGCAGCTCCACCGCGCTGGTGGAGCAGGAGGAGCCATTTCATACCTTATTGTGCCAAAGCCAGGGCCTTTGGGGGATGCCCAAGGAGGGGTGGCTCCACCCCAGCTGTGGAGTCACTCAGGTGCTAAATGTTTGAGTAACACCTTGAGGCACTGAGGGAAACGACACTGGGGGACAATTTCTGTTAACACAGGGTTGAAACTGGGGTGGTGGAGCTGCTTGCCTTCCCTCTGAGTTGGGGCTGGGCACTTTCGATGGCTGGGAGCAACTGTGGTTGCCTCAAAATACTTAGATCCTTGCTCACACCCTACCTCCAGCATTGCTTTTGGTGGCATTAGGTGTTTCTTTTTACCCTTGTAAGAGTCCAGTCCTTAAAATATCACCAGCAATCCTCCCAAGCATTCGAGTTCCATGATCCTCAATGTAAAATAATTACACAGGCTAATTAAGTGTTACGATAGCAAAGTGTCTTTGTAATGAATTTTCGGCTTGTTACTATTGACCATCACTGACTGTCCCCTTGGGTCTTTGCTGCTCTTCTGGAGAAGACTAAATAAGAGGCACCAAACCTAGCTTCTGCCATTGGTATTGGGTGCATCTGCTCAGTGTCGTCACTTCAGATGGATCCATGTACAGCTTCTGTGGAGCACACGTAGTTATGGAATATATAATGTAGTGGGTTGGGTCTGGGACACATCACATTCCTGTGGAGTGGTTGGAGTTGTGTTATTATCAAGGGTAGCAGGAAGCAGCTTATTCCCTGGTATTAGCTGGGCTTTGCTGGTGGGTGAGCAAAGCAGCATAATCCCTCACTGGCAGAGTTCTCCTAGCAAAGGCTTCTGGTTTGGCTACAACTGAACAGAGTAGCTGGCAATGGTTTTACTGCAACTGCATCCAGTCCAAAGTACAGTTTAACTGCTGTAGCTGCTGCTCATGCTGAGATGTGCCAGGACACTGTTCTCTACCAGCAAACCTCAGCACCTTCTTCCCTCCTCTGCTACAATAAAATCTATGAATATAAGCAGGTTTCTATTGACATCCCTGTTTCCTGGATGATGAAGAAGAATGGCTTTATCAATGCTGGTGTACCCTTCAACTGCTATGATTTTCCATATAGGTGAGTTCACATGTTCTGGTTCCCAAACCTGCCCCAGTATCACCGCTCTCCCTCAGTGCTAAGCCCCTGCCAGGGCTCATTGCTGCCTCTTTAGCCCCTGCTCATCTCCTTCATTAGTATTTCTGCGTTGATGGGAGAGATGCCAACGAAGCTGAAGGCAAAAGAGGCCTCCATGTTGTTAATTTGACCTTTATGAATTTAAATTCCAGTCTCTCCCCAGGGGAGTCAGTGAGTGAATGAAACAGCAGCGGCAGGAGAAGGGACTGCTGGAGCAGTGTCAGCCGTCTGGGGAGCTGAGCTGGAGCAGGTGGAAAGTCTCTTGGTCAAACTGTCACCCGCTGTGAAACACGTTTCCAAACCTGTCTGATAAAGTGCCCATGGAGGAAATGCTCTCATCGCTTGCCGCTCGCCTGTGCTTCTCAGCCACAGGCTTTTGCTATATCTGGACCAACTTGATTTTCTTTATTTAAATGCAAAGCTATGCTCCCTTCCCCTCCTTGAAAAAGCCTCCAGTTAGGAAAAAAAAAAAAAAAAAAAAAAGACATTCCTATTCAGTTCTGCACAGCTTTGGTGTCATTTTCCTTTGCTTTAGGTGAACTTGCAGTGGCAGGAAACGTTCTTCTCTGGGAAAGAATCAGCTGTGCTCCCCTCTCTCTCCTGAGCCCATACACAGGACTGAGGATAACAATTTATTGTGATAATGGTTTAACAGCTTAAAGGACTGGATCGTGCAGCCAGGACCAGCCAGGTCTATTAGCAATTGGGTGCCAGCTCCTTGCGCTGATCCAAGCTTGGGTGCTATGAATGTAAAACAACCCCATGAGTGCTCTGAGCTTGCTCTGCTTGAGTGCTTTCTGCTGGGCTGCTTTGAAAAAGCCTCATCTATTAATTAGGAAGAGGCTTTCCCATCTGCTCAGATTCCCCTTCCCTTCCCCAGGGAAGTGCCACGATGGGAAGCGCTCCTGCAGCTGCAGGGGGATGCTTTGCCCCTGATGGGTAAAATGACCTTGTTGCTCCCTCACCGGCTTCATGGCAGGGTGAGGCAAGAGGCAGCTGCGCACAGACCCTGGGGAGCTGACACCATCAGGAAGACAAATTCACGGTCTGAGGCAATCTGTAGGCTGGGAGCCCTTGGGACAGGCACCTATGCACCCTGCACAAGGGATGCGCATCCTCGCTGCATTCTTTTGCAAGCCTCAGCTGGGAATTTCTTGGCTTCCAGATGTTTGGGATGCCACTGACCCGACTTTCCTAATGCACCACGTTGACCTCAAGTCCAGCCTGGTATGATTTCTGCCTGGAGGAGAAAATATTCACCACTATTGAGGAAAGCAGCCTTTCTGGTGGAGTTGCCAGTTGTGCATGGATGCCCATGAGTTCTAGCACTGGCCAGAAGCGGGGCTCATCGAGAGGTATTTTTGACACATACCTAAAATCTCAGGTTGGACCATCACGCCTGTGCAGGGAGCCTGAATGCCAAGGGACATCGCCCTGCACTGGGGACAGTGTGCTTAGAGGAAGATGGGTAAATCCATGCTCATAAGAAGGCAGGACAGGGGAGCTCTGTGGGGCTCAGCTGCTCCTCTTCCTGGGATGAGGGTTTGCTTGCAACGCCTGCACCCCATGAGCCTGGTAAGCACCCCCCCCCAATCTGCCTCCACCACACTATTGTGAGCAGAGACCTTTCCAGCCCAGTGCATGTGCCTCAGGGAATGCTGGCACCCTGGTGATACCCCGTCCAGTCTGAGATTAAATAATGAAGGGACTGGTGACCAGAGAGAGGAGGAGAGCTCATGCTGGGCTATTTTTTGGAGGAGGAATGCTGCACATGAGCACAAAGCAGGGCCCCTCCGTGCATCCGGCTGATGCCCTGCTGAGCCACGTGCTGGAGGACCGCTGGGCTTGTGTTACCAGCATGTGCCATTTCCCAGGGGTTGTGCAGACACTGACAAATTAAGTCTCATGGCCTCACTGCAATTCTCATTAGCGTCATCCTAACAACCCTTCATGTTAAATAGCCTTGAAACAAAGTTTCCAGTTTTGTAAATATCCCTCCTAGGAATTGCTGCTTGAATCAGGCAGGGCTTAAACGGACCCCAAGGATGCGGGCTGGTGCTGAGCTCCACTTACCAAGCAGCAAGTGTAAGACAGTTAGTTTCACATCTACCTCTTGTTCTAAGCCCCCTTGTCAAGCTGGAAGTGGCTCTCACATGCACCAGCCCCATCCCAAATGAATGAGTTACTCAGGGATGGCAGGTCAGATGCGTGGATTTTGCAAATCTGAAGGCTGACGTGCTCCCCTGTCCCAGGGTGATGGGCACTGAGCTGCACTAAATCCTGCTGGGATTCACGCCAATAAATCCCTACTGAGCAAAGCCCAATCCTTGCAGAAAGCAACACCCGCTGCTTGAGGGCAGCGGCAATTTCGGGGCATGTCCATCAGCAAAGCCATGGCAGAAATTCTCCCCCGTCTCTGCCCACTCCCCTGGGCTCAGGAGGTTCCAGCAGTGCGTGGCAAAGGCCATGAGCTGGGCACGAGCAGGCTCTGGGACCTGCCTGCTGCCCCGGGTCATGCCACCAGGTCCATGCATCACCAGAAGGTCCTGTGGTGCTTGACTGGTGCTTCTGTGGGTCAGAGCCCACAGAGCTGGACACGTGTTGTGGCAGGGGAGGTGAGTAAGAAGAAAACAAACGCCATTTATCACAGCCTAACATGGCCAAGGACAGCCACCTGGCCGAGTGGAGTGATGAAACCTTCAGGGAGCAAAGCACATGAGTGATGACCAGGTTTCTTGTCTGCGCCATGGCCAGGTCAGACACACACAGACATTTCCATTTCCACTGGCAGCCTTGCCCTCCCTCGGCTTTCTGCCTCCATTTCTCGGGCTGGGGATGCCCTGGGGATGCTCCTTGAAGGGCTGTGGTGGCCTGGGCTCAGCCAGGCGCTGAATCAGCCGGTGCCAAGCTGTAATTTTTCAAGAAGGAGTTTTTAATGCTGCTGTTAATGGGAGCCGGGTGGCAGGCAGCCATCCATCAGCGCCGAGCCTCCACGGCCATCCGTCACCCTGATGGAGGCAGCTGCTCTGAGCAGCAGGGATGGGAGCAAGCAGGGCAATTGCTTGGTGCCTGCTCTGGTCTTCATTCAGTCATGGGAAAATGAACTCTGCAGCATCCCTGAGCCGGGGAGGACTTCTCTCCTTGCTCCTGTGAGCTCCTCTCCTCTCCCTCCTCCCATAAAACCTGTCCCTGAACCAGACCTGTCACTGCTGCAGTGACACCCAAGTCACGTCTTGAATATAGGCTAAAAGCCAATTTTGGCACAAACACATCTTGGGCCTGACCCGGTTGGACGCAAACTCATGTCTGGGCATTGAGTAGGACTGAGCTGCCCGTGGCCCTGCTGGTCTCACCCAGCTCGGCTGAGCCAGCCCTGGCCATGGCCATGTCCCCAGAAGTTCCTCATGGCTGGTGGCCCAAGGTGCTCAATGGCACACATCTAGGAGTGCTGGGGGATGGCCGGTGACCGAGCCCTGAGCACATGCTGGCCACACTGCACTGGTGACGTGGTCTCTGCGGGAAGTCACAACCTCCAGTTGTCATGCCTGGGCAGGGGCATGGCAGAAAGGGGTGGACATAGGGGACAAAGGTCCTGGTGTCCCTGGGCATGGCACAGAATGGGCAGTGCAGGACCAAGGGTTATGCAGATATCTCTTTGCCCACCTCCCCCTTGAGCTCAGCCCACTAGACATGCGTTTTCTCTATTTTTAGCTCTCCTGACCTCTGCTTCTTTTACCTGCCCCAACTGTCACCCTGCAAAGAGGCTGCTGCAGCAGCCAGCACGGGGCTACAGTGCAGCCTCCGCACACCCCACCACCCCCCAGAAAGGAGCTGGGCAGCTGTGGATCAGCCAAGAGACACCCCCACCCCACCCCCAAAACCCTCTTCCAGCCATCCCTGCTGCTGGGGTCCCCTGGGGATGGCTGGGGCGGGCTGGGGACACAGGACACTCACCGGTGTGGTTGGTGACAGGCGGCAGGCTCTCGCAGTACTGCTCTTGGATGGAGGCTGCAACTGGGCTATCCCAGAGGAGAAACGCCTGTGTGGGGAGAGAGCAGACCACAGGCAGGGTTACATGTGCAAGGTGGCACTTCCCCAGCCCCCAGTCCCTCCTTGGACATGACAGTGGGTGGGTCTGGTCTGGTCTTGTCCATATCTTGGTGGATGCCAAAGCTGCATGATGGACAGGTATCCATTTGCAGGATGGGGTTCCCAGCCCAGAGGAGCTGGGCTTACCCAGCCTGCGGCTGTAGGGCTGATGCTCTCTGCTCTGTTTCCCACCCACCGATCCTCTCCTGCCCCAAATATCCCCCTCAGCAACCCATACTGTGGCCCTGCACAGCCCCTGCCAGCTCGAGGAGCTTCTGCTATTTAGCAATTTAATCAACACTTTTAGTTTTAGCATCTTTGCATCCCGAGAGCACACAGGGGAAACATGATGAGCCTGACACCACGCTCAGATTTTCAATACCTTATTAAAATCACAGCCTTGTAAGCTGTCAGTGGGAAGATGTTAATACACGTCCTTAAGGAGATCTGATCCCCAGACAACCAGGTCTGGCTAAAGACTTTTTCAGGAGAGAGGCTTGTCTGCAAACACTGACATTCCCATTGCACTGACCAGGATCTATCCCATCCCTTCTCCAGAGCAGCTCCTGGGTGGCTCTGCAGCTCCACTGCAAGTGAAAACCATCAACTCCATCTGTACGGGAAGCTGTTTTGGAAAAGCCACTATGGAATTATTGTGCCTTTGCAGGAGTTTGGGGAAACTAAAACCCAGGAAGGCAATTACAAGTGGAAGATGGCAGAGGGACGGTGCTGTTAGACCCAAGGCTCACTAGTGAGGCAGGTGGGGAAGGAGGGGACCTGCTGTTCTGCAAAACACACAGATTTCTACCAGAGCACCTGCCCACGTCCTCCTCCGGCTCAGAGGCAGGTGGCACGGTGACACAGGCTGATCCCCTCTGCTCAGGGGACGGACGCCAACACTGGATGAAGCAGAACTCCACTTCCCTCACCCCAAGCCTGCCCTGCGAGGACTGACCAAAGCCCTTGGAGGAAAGCTCGCTGCTGAGTAAACAGCGGAGCCATGCCTGGAAATCCTGGCACATACACATCCCTGGGGAAACTCAGACCTGAGCCTGGAGACAGGAAAGGCTGCAGCCTCCTCTGCTTGCATGCAGGGTCCCAGCCCCCCAGGGCGGTGGGCTCGGATGCTGTCCTGTGCTGAGCCAATGCAATGAACAACAACCTCTGCCTTCCCAGCAGGCCAGGCTGGTCCCTACTGCCTGGTTTCCCTTCCCGAGTGTCAGTTACCTTCAAAACTGCTCTGGGTGGGGAGGAGACGATCCTCCTCCTGCCCTTTAGTCATATAAACACTGGCTGCTCTTGCTGGCACACCCAGCCATCTCCTGCGCCTTACCAAAGCATTAGCAGGATTTATTCAGACATGGAGACAAGCTCAGCACCCACTTGCTCTTTTCCAAACAACTATTTACTGCCTGGGGAAGCTGGTTTTGACAGCAAGAGAGATGTCAGGCAGACACATAAATGGAGCTGAGAATAGCTTCCTTGTTATGACTGCTCCAGATGGCACAGGGGATCCGGCAGCAGAACCCTGCCCCAAGTGCGGGTGCTGCAGGGAGCTCCTGCTGTGCTGGTCCTGTGGGAGCCAGGACCCTCCTGGGTCTCTTTGCTGAAAGCTGAGACCACCCAAACTCCAGACATGGGGTAAGCGAGGGAGACTGGGGTCAGCTCCCCTCCGCATTGATGCCTGCAGCTGGTGCCCGCCCGACCTGGCGGCTCTTTGCACAGGTAGCTGGGACAAAAGGGTTCCTCCTGAAAGGGACTGGGGTGGTTTGCCTACCTGAACAGGCTCTCAAGTGTTAATTGGATGTGTTTCTCCTAACTGCAGCCTGCTCCAGCCTGGGAGTGCCAGTTCTCCTTCCAGACACAGGGAGAGGTCTTGGCACCGAGCAGCACCATGGACCAAGCTGCAGCTAGAGGGGGCATGGATGGAGCGCAGTCTCTGGCTCTTTGCAGGCTTTGTAAATGAGCTGAAACAGCTACAGAAGGAAGAAAGAAAGAGAAAAAAAAAGGTTCCCCAAACCACAACAAACCCTAACAGCTTTCTTACCAGGCTCTGAGTCTTGTCTCACTGCAATGTGGCCAATGCTCTTGACAGATGCAGAGGTTTTTTCCCCCACTGCTGTCAGTCCCAGCTCAAGGGGGATAAGCTGGGGAAGGTGGCAGCTGCAGGTGGATTTTTACAAGCCAAAAGCATCCTGATGTGGTACCCTGATGGTCGGGCTCTCATCTGTTTTGCCCTTTGCGGGTTAGTTTAACCCCTCCCAAGGCGTTGCAGAGAGAATAGGTCAAAACTCTGTCCTTGAAGAGCTTCGCCTGCCAGAGCATCGCTGCCGTAAGATGCCACATGGCACCCAGCAGGTCCCAGCCTGGCCGGGCTGGAGCCAAGCACACCTCCACAGCCCCAAAACGGTGGTGGGTCGTGTTCAGGCCAGAGAGGGACCTTGTCCCTCTGCCCTCCTGGCCCTGCTTTGACATGGTCTATGGCAAATCATGCTCTGCAGTGAAGAACACCTCCACGACCTCTCTCAGACTGCCAAAATCCTGGAGAGCTTCAGCTGAGTGTTCAGCTGCACGGGAAAGAAAAACAATCTGCTTTTCTAGAAGTCGCCACTTTGCATAGAGATCCCGGTCAGCCCAGGGAGTTGCTCCCATGGGGATGCTGGTTCTGCTGGGAGCTGCACGGGCCCCACGGGGTCCCACAGTGGCAGCAGCTTCTCCTCTGTCAGGAGCCAGCAATGGCTCCACTGTCGTTGCCTCAGCATCCGCCCAGCTGCCTTCCAGGGGCTGCTCACATCTTGGCTGGACACACGTGGAGGCATGGCAGCGGATGCCGGTGGTGCTGGGTTAACCTCGGACCTCACGGAGCAGCAAGCTCCTTCCTTTCACTCCCACGTTTCCTGCAGCAGGATCAGCCGGCCCCCCACAGTCCTCGCTGCATGGCTCAGACACCAAAACCTAACGCTTCTCCAGTGTTTACAGCATCCCACACATGGCAAACTTCAGCGGCAGCCGGGGTCCTCCCACCCACCAAGTCAACGCTGTCCCAGAGGGGAAACTGAGGCACCAAGTACCAGTCGCCTAGGGTTGCCCAGGCTGTGCTGCACCATGTGGGGCAGGTTGCTCCTATCTGGACCCACCAGTCATGTCCTGATGCAATGCCACCGGGTTTTTCAGAGCCATTCCCTGTGTTGAGGGGCACGGAGTGGCAGGTCCCCTGGGCCAGGAGATGCAGGACAGCAGGCTGAGACCGCGTCAGCTCTTCGGCATGAGGGGGCTGGGGGTCTCGCTGCTGGTATGACACTGAGCAGCAAAGTCATATGCACACACACAGTGTCAGTCTCTGTGACCTGCCACTTACCTAGCAGCAAAATTCAATTAATAACAATTTGGAATTAATGTCCCCCTGCAGTGCTTTCCCTCTCCAAAGCAATCCATGGATATTAATTAATATATTCACATCTGAGTCAAACATCAACCCCCCACACTGTACTACCCAGAGACAGGCTTGTCCCCCCTTGATATCTTATTGCCTCAAACGCGATCGGATCTGCGTGGCAGGAAGGGCTGACAGCGCTGAGCAGCGAGATAGACGGCTCGTAGCCTAATTAACAATCTAAGATGGGGCTTGGGTTTTCCACTGCTGACAGGGCTGTAATTGGAGAGCAGAACGATTAGCAGGATGAAGCAGTGCGAGCCAGTGGCTTTGCACAAAGCTGGAGAGGTCAGTGGGACCGATGGGTGGTGATGGACACTGGGACCTCCCTGGGAGGGGGGTCAGCACCAGCCACCCTGGACTTGTCCTTGCCGTAGGGACCTTTCTTACCCATCAGCTCTGCTCCATGGCTTGGCTGGGCTTGCTGCCCCCTGCGACACGTGATGTGGGAGAAGAAAGACCTCCTGGGACACACGGGCTGAGCACGGTCTCTGCCCTGGCCCTTTGCTGAGGTTCCCTGGGGCATTAGGCTGGGACCTAGCCTGCTCTTGGTCCCAAGCCTGCAGAAGAAGGTGCCAGACTTTGGGTGTTAAATACAGTGAATGTTCAAAGAGCTGGATGCCAACCTCGGATGGCAGAGCAACATCAGCGGCGCGGGAAACGAGGGCACAGAGCAGCACATGTTACCAACACTGCAGCCGTAGGCTGGGGGTGGCCTTGAAAAGCCTGACCGAAAGAGCTGCCCCCTCAAATGTGGCTGGAGGTGGCCGGGGTGCCTCCAGCCCCTGCTGCCCAGCCCTCCCTGTCCCCTGCCTCCACTCCGCTCTGGGGCATCCCTTTGCCCTTGTCTCCTTGGACATACGGGCATCGTCTCCTGCAGCTGATGAGCTTCTTACCGTGTTCACCTTGAAGTCTCTCACTTGGGTAAGTCCTATCCCAGTTTGAGCCGTGAATGAAACCCCCAGGGAGCACCTGGCCCATGAAGGACCCTCCTTTCTGCACCCCCCTGCCTTAGCCCTGGCAGTGACCTGCTTTGCCACCCTCGAGCTCACAGTTTCTCCGAGACCCCCGCTGTGGTAACAAGCGCCCCGTTGCTCCTCCACTTGCTCTCTTGCAAAGCCACATCAGAAGCCCTGCTAGCATCAAGGCATCAAGGCAAAGCTCAGGCAGCAGAACAAGGCTTAGAGCAAGAACCACGGGGGGGATTTTCCGCGGCTGATGTTACTGGGGGGGAAAGCAGGCAGTGAGAACGTCTCCATCTGGCATTAAAATCTGTGAATTTATGAATTTAGCCATATTAGAGGGCCAGCCCCCGTTGTGTGTAGATAGAGGCTTGGGTATGAGTATTTATTCTGTTTGGAGTCTCTGAGTGTGCTGGATGCAGATCCTAACAAAAGAATATCAATCAGGGCTAAATGAATGCCCTGTAAAACCTGATTTATGGGCAATTAAAGGTTTCCTGGAGTAAGCTCTGGTCTCTCTCACTTGCCATAAAGAATTCTGACTTCATTTATCTATCAAAAGGGCCATGGATTTTGGGGGACAGGTGAAAAAAAGAATAATGACATTAGGATGTTGGAAGCTAAAGGCACAAACAAGCCGGGGCAGGGGGCATGGTGTGAATCAAGGCGGCTCCTATGGCACCCAGACTGGCCAGAGCAAAAGTGGTGCAGGAGAGCTGGAGTGCTGGGCACCAGCACAGGGGAGGGCTGTTTTTTTAAGGTGCTTGTATTAAACTCTCTTGCAGATTGCACGTGTGGGACCTGTGTGCGTTCACAGATATTTTCATTTTGGGGTTGGAGATTTGTTTTCCCCAGCTGTCTCCCGGGACCCACACCTCGGCTGCCCCAAGCTCCCTCCTTCACCCATCACCTTCTTATGCTCATACCCTGGGCTGAACATCTACCATTTAATTCATCTACGATTTTCCTCCAGTTTACCTGCATTCACACCTAGGGAAAGCTTGGCCACACCAAAGCTGCATCTGCCTTTGCCTTGTCAGGGCAAATACTATGGGATGTCAGGGTGGAAGAGGGACTATGATCTGCAAAAGACCAACACCCTTTGCCCTCAGCTGTCTGAAAGGAGGGGATTGCTTCTGGGTGGGTGACTCTGATAAAGAAGGACACTGCAGAGAAGGAGAGTCTCTTCTATTAGCTTGAAATATAGTTAGGGAAAAAAGGAAAAACAACAGATGGGCCTCTGGGTATGTTACACCATCTTCAGAAAGAGCCACCCGCTTGTGAGTGACAGCTGTCAAGCACTGGACAATGGCTCCTGGGCTCTGTTTGTTGAGGGAACCCCATGCTAATGATTTGTGCTTTCCTTTGGGTCCAAATACTGTTCTCCAAGACAAAACCACAGGTTCAGCCTCTCCAAACGCTACAGACTCAGACCTCAGCTTGAGCTTGTCGCTCGCAACAAAGTTTGGGGCCAGCCCTGTGCAGGATTTCTGGTAGGCACAGCTACATTTCAGGGCAGGGCTGAGCTGGCTGCGCAGGCTATTCTCATTGTATTTCTATATATTCATCCTATGGTGATAGAGCAGCTATTCTGGGAACAGGCTGTGCCATTTCCATTCACTTCTTCACTGGAGATACAAAACCACGGGGGTGATTTCATAACATTGAATCAACTCCGGCTTTTAAGGAAAGCGAGGACTGGAAGAGATTCCCAGGGTCAGTGTGTCCTGCTACTGCACCTCTTCATCTTACACAAGGATTTGAGCAGGGAAGGGGTAGGAGGCTGGTTTTGGGGCTTAATTGCTGCTGAGGCTGATCAAGGGAGAGGGGAAACTATCACACCCCCAGCACCAAACTCTGTTTTTTCATAAAATGCCTTTGCCAACAGTTTTATCAACCTGAGAAATGTCATCAGTTCCTGACAAAGCTGCAGGTGAACTGTTTGTTTTTAACCACTTGTTTAGTTTCTTGTAACGTCTTGCAGCGTGCCAGAGAGCGTTTTGCAGCAAGTTTGGCTGCCTGTCTCTGGTCTGTCTGTCCGACCCCCCAAGGGATGTCTACCCAGCAAGGCAAGGTGGACAAACTGATGCTAAACTGGAGCTGCTGGCCAGATGTGTGGGGAACACCTCAGCTGTGCCAGCCCAGGGACCTGCAGGCTGCAAAATTTGCCCAAGCAGGGGAGATTCGCCTCTGCTGAGCTCTCTGTTGGAGCTGTACTGCTGCAGGTCTCTGCACTCGCAGGCTGGATGCTGCTGTGGGTATGCCTGGCTGCAGCGATGCGCTCACTTAAGGCTGGAGTTTCATGGTCCTTCAGCCCATGCTGTCCCCTGGAAAGGATTGGGAACACGCTGGAAAAGGGTCTGAATTTTGAATGCATATGCTTATAAGAAAAAATAACTTGACTGCAAAGGGGTGTTTTGTGGGTGGGGTGTTTCTTTTTGGACCTGGCTGGGAGAGACTTCTTTTTGCTTGGGCTGGTTTTCTTGCCCCCTTCTGGTCCCAGCCCCATAGCAGGGGGAGGTTTATCTCTCAAACTCTGGAAGCTTTGTGAGGATTTGGCCCCCCATCTTCATAAGGGGACCACTCTTGGGGAACACCTAGGGATGGCTAGGGAAACCCACGAGCCTGCAGAGGTTTAGCAGAGGATGGGAGGTGTGTCTCAGCACCTCTGGGCTTTTTTCTGACCACTTTTTGCTCACACAGCAGCTATCAGGAGCTGTCGTGCTTGCTTGGCTCCCCCCATCTCAGACCCTGCCCCTATTGTACCAGGGCTACAGCTTTGCCAATGGTGTCCCCACATATTGGCCAAGGAGGACCTGGGCTGGGGGGAACAGATCCTGCCCTGCATCACCTTCATTTCTTACATCGGAACAAACCAAAATCTGAACCAGGGAACATAACTGCAGAAGAGCTCCTATAAAGCAGGATGAGGGGTGTGCAGATAGCGGAGAAGGCAGCTGCTCAGAAGAGGAGCTTCTAAAAGCAACACCAACTTGGCAAGGAGGTCGCCTGGTGTATCAGCTCTTCTCATTGCTTACGTGAGAACTTTCCCATCCCAAAGGTGCAGCTAAATACTCCTCGCTGCTCTCCCTGCCTGCGGTGCACAGTGAGAAACCAGCCGGTGGGGTACAAACCGCAGGGGTGCTAACGGGGAGGGCTGACCCGCTGCTTTTTCTGCTGTTTTAACTCTTCAGTCACAACTGAGCCACTGAGACAGCATTTTGCAGAAAGCCAGGCAAATTTTTTCTTGTAACCCTCTTTGACACAGAGATTTAATCAAAAACCTGATCATTTTGTTCAGCTGCCTACATAGGTTTGTTCGAAAAATCTTCAGGATTTCAGTGGAAACCTTTTTGTCTCCTCTTTTCCTCAGGGTCTGGGATTTAAATATGCTTTGGGCTGGGAACATTTCCTTTCTTGATGAGCCCTCAGGAGGAGGAATATTGCTCCTGACAAAGCATTTGCATTTTGTGCAGAGCTGCAAAATTAGCAGTGGCTACAGTTCCACAGCGAGGAATTTAGAGAGGAAAGTCTTGTGCTTTGTGGGTGGGGGGAAAAGGAGCGGTTTCTCTAGAAAATCAATTCAGGTGGGTACAATTAAGCATTGCATTTGTGTTGTCCCTGTACATCACACCCCCAGAGCAGCTGCCCCCTCCCAACAGCCTAAGGGAAACTGGTGGCAGCTGGTTTCACTGGAAGGTGCGAGGTAGGGAGCTGCTGGGAGAGCTGCGCTGCACTTGTGAGGACCTGCCTGCAAGTCTCCCTCCCTTTAATGATCCCTTCACTGATTCCAGTCCCCTCCCTGCTAGTTTTTGGGCAGCATGAGCTCTTGCTAAGCCCCCATGCCTCGACCAGAGGAATTCTCCCAAGGGCCCTTTGTGTCGTGGTTTCTCCTTTTACTTTTCCCTTCAAAGAAATGGAAAAGTCATTGCGGAGAAGGGGAGCAGTGCAGGATGCAGAGGGGTGATGGGGAGGAAGGCAGAAGGGTCCTTCTGAGGGAAGAGGACTTAAAAGCATCTTACCTGCAGGAGGAGGAGGAGGACAGGATGCAGGCTGGGCACCATCCTTAACTCCCACTGCGCCCAGCTCCCTGGGGCATGGCTGGCAGCAGTCCCCACTGCTGCTGGGCTCCTGCCGTCGGGGATAAAATCCTCTGGGCTTCGCGCAAAGGAGCGTGTCCGGGTACCAGCGGCTGTGCGGAGGCAGGCGGGCACCTCTCACCTCCCTTTGGCTCAGCGACCCGCTCCTGCCTTTTATAACCTCCCTTGGAGCCGCGTCCCTGGCTTCCCACCTTCCAGCTCGCCTGGCGATGGGCTACATCCCTCCGCACCAGCCTCCCACTCCCCCTTCTCTCCCTCCTCCTCTTCCTCCTCCCCTTTTCCTTCCTCCACCTCCCTAGTGCCTTGCAACTCTATTTATTTATTTTTTTTTTCTTTCTTCTTCCCTCCCTCAGCATCTTTAGCAGCAGAAACTTCCCACCAGCCCAGGGAACCCCATCTGCCCCCACCCCCCGAACCAGGCTTGCCCCTCTCTGCCCCCCACACTCGCATTTACAGCTGCCGCTGTGGGCTCCCCCGGGAAGGCTGGGAGCTTCCCTGCCTGTGTGGGAAGGGCTGGGGGCTGCAGTTTGTGGGAGGGGGCTGTATTTGGGGATTTGGCTCCAGGGCTCTGGCAGAGGGTCTGGAAGAGGGGGAGGCTTCCCCTCCTGCCGTGGTGCTGGCTCCGCTGCCACCTCTTGCAGCCCCTTTGCAAACTGGCTGGCGAAGGTGGAGGGAGGTGAGAGCCCCCTTCCCACAGGGATGGGGTGGAAGGGGCTTCAGACCTTCCTTGGGAGGGAGATGGGGATGGGGTGGAAGGGGCTTCAGACCTTCCTGGGAGGAAAATGCTCCTGAGACAAGGCGGGGAGGTGGGGTAGGTGGATGTAGGTCCTTCCACACAGTGGGGCTGTGCTGGGGGGACTTGATCATAACAGGGGGAAACTGAGTCACGGAGGAGGTGGGAGTGCTGCTGGGAGGGTGGTTTTTCGTGCGGGAATGGTGGTGGAAGGGGCAGAGGTGATGGGGGAGGAGCAGGGGGGTTGAACTGACAGAGGAGTGGAGCGCTTTTTTGGGGGACGTGTCCTGGGGAGTGGGGGGGAACAGCAGTGGGGAGTGCAGGGGCACCTGGGTGATGCTCCTGGGGTCTTGGCTAATCACACACACACACACACACACACACACACCCTGCCCAGCCTAACCCTCAAACATCTCTGTCTCACCTCCTGCTGTCCCCCAACAGCTTCCACGTGGGGCAGGACCCCCACCACATCCCCTGTCTCTTGGGGATGCCACGGCCACGCTTGGGTCCATCTCTGAGCTGGGTGAGTTTCTGCCTGAGTGAAACCTGCCCCCCTGTGTCAGAGCAGTTTCAGGGTATCCCTTCTGCACCCACCTGGGGCTTGTGGGGGGTCGTCCCAGCTGTGGCTGCGGTGCCCACCCTAGGGAGTGAGCCAGGCTCCACCTGCCCTTGGTGACCTGGTAGCAGAAAGCCAGGCAGTAAGTTGTGGTTTCTGCTTGCCTTGAGGGAACAAGGAGAGCCGAGGTGTGCTGCTGGGAAGGGAACAAAGGAAGACGTTGCCATTGGGGTCACTATCCTGAGGGGACCAAAGATGTTTCCCCTACCTGATGCTGGTGCATCCCCCAACAGCCTCTCACAGGGTGCTGGACCATGCTCCCCTTGCTCCCCTCTTCATCCCAAGCACAGCCTCTGCCTCTGGGAACGGCTGTGGACCATGGCATATTGCAGACAGATCAATAGGAGGGCAGTGCCCCTTGATGGATTCACGGCTGAAGCCTTCATCCATCTTCATTGAGCTGCTTTCTGTCTCTGAAGCATGGGAGAGGGCAGCAGGGGATCAAGGTCCTTCCAGCATCTGCTGGACCAAGGCACAAGCGGCCAGCCCGGGCTGCGCTCCAGCAGGCGGGTGCAACCGATGACCCATCCCAGGCCCCCAAGGGTAAATACTCCTGGCCCAGTAATTAAAAAGAATAAACAACACAGACATAAATCTTCTGGCATTAGATGGATTTAGCCAATTGTGTCACTGCTTTTGCAAAGAAGTTTGAAAATATGTAAAGCTCTGGTAAATTCAGGAAATTCTTTGTTTGTTAGATCTCCTAACATCCCTACCCCTGACAAATGACAGGATGAGACACATTCCAGAGCCACCCCTGTGATACCTTTCACTTCAATAAGCCCAAGTGAAAATGCAAAATTTTCTAAAAAAAGGCTCGAGAAAGCTCCCACACCCTGGAGCAGCCGGGATTCAGCCCGCTCACTGAGTACATCGCAGCTCTAAGCCACAGCTCCACGCGTGGGTTTTGGGGGGCTGCTCAGGGCTTTGTGCACCCCAGGGCACAGGAGGCTCCTTGCAGTGGGGAGCCCCAGAGACCCCATTTCCACGCCGAGACCGTGGGGATTGGCTTTAGCCATCTCAGCCTGCCCGTGGCCACCGAGTGGGACATGGGCAATGGCCACGTTCTTCTCCAGTGCCCCAAGGGCGAGGTGATGGCAGGAAAGTAAAAGTGAACATCAACTATTTTTAGTCAAGGAATTGGTTGCCAGGGACATGAAGATAATTCCTTCCCCATATATCAGGGAAATGGCTGCAGTGCTGTTTGAAAGGCCTAATTGAGGGGATTTATAGTAAAATGCAACTTGTCAGATGTAGCAAAGGAAAAATAAAACAGTCCCTGAGACAAGGAAATCAGTCCATTCGTCATGGTTAATCTCAAACTCCTCGGTGCTGCACAGAGACAAACGTGGGAGATGGGTATTAGGGATGGGGAGAATGAAGAGAAATATTGGATCTCCAGGAAGGAGGGATAGGAGCGGTTTAGCCTGACTTTATCTGCCTTTGTATATTATGATTATTTATGTAACTGCATATGGTTTGACACTCCAGTTTCTGAGCAGCTCCATGACAGCTGCTCTATGGGGTGTGACTTACACCACCACAGTGCTCCTACATTGTCCCCTCCAGCCATCCCCTCCCCTTGTCTTGGAAAAACATGCAGCTCCATGTGTCCGTCCTGCACAATGGGGATGAGCTGGGGCCGGTCCCTGCATCGGGGGAATGCGGCACATGTGTCCCTGCCTCTCGCATGTGGCATCGGAAGCAGTGTGGGGCACGGGGCTTTGCTTCCATGTGGGACATCTGCAGGAAAAAAAAAAATCCTCAGTGTCATGGACATACAGATTTAGTTGATGGAAGAGTGGAGTTTGGCTTCTCAGCTGAAAACACAGCTGAGATCAGCAACGTGCCTCAGTTTCCCTACCAGTGTTTTGGGACTGTTCCTTTCCTGCATAAATCCAGTGAAGCTGAGGATGCTTTTCAGTGCGGTGCTCAGTGGAGGAAGGTCTGTCAGCACATGGAGCTGCGTTAGCAACTGCAGCCTGAGAAAATAAAACACAACTTATCCAGTTTCTCCCAGGGAACTTGCGTTTGTCTTGGGTTTAAAATCCAGTTTCAGGCTTTTCTATCCTGTGGCTGACCCTTTTCCCTCCTGCTAGACCTGCAGTGAGGGGAAGAACACGCTCTCAAATTGTGCCTGACAAAAGAAAGTGGTTGCTGGGACCAGGTTTCCCTCATTCCAGGTCACCACATCACATAACCGTGCCCCAGATCCGGGTAGCCCTGATGTATTTGACTGCTCCGTACAGCCTGCCGTGTCCCTGCAAGCCTTACAGCTGCTCTGAAAGGGAGAGCAGGAAAGCTTAAACCACAGACCCGCTGAATACGTTGCAAGGAGGGAAGCCAGAGGCTGGTTACTCAATCTCCAACGTCCTTTAACGGATATTACCTTAGAGCTGCGCTGGCAGAAATGTTTCTTGGTCTTGAAGACCTTGCGAAAGGCTTCGATGGCCTCTGGACGCTTTAGACTCTTGTTCATCCCATCAAACTCTGCTGAAGGTGCAGAAGTTGTCCAGGCAATCATGAAGGGAGAGAAACCAGCATCCCTCTGGGAGAAGGAAAACCCGATTAGAACAGGCATTGGGCTGGATTTCGCTCTGACTCATTGCTCCATGCAGCAAACGACCGGTTCCTTCAGTACAAGGATAATTTCCTCCTGCCCTTTCTTCTCCCCTCCCCCAGATTGTGTGCATCAGTAGGAGATACCATGTTAACAAAAACATCGAAACTGCAAATTAAAACAAGAAAACTCAAGGAAGCTGGGAAACCCACAAAGATCCGGGATCTAACTGAATGTCTCATTTGATTTCCTAGTTTCTTAAAATAGCTTGTCATATTTTTCAAATTTCTTTTGGGAGGAAGTGTCAATTTTGAATAGAACAGAAACACAAAAGCTTTTGTTTTACAGCTAATTAAACCTCAAGGCAGAATGCTAAACTAATCATAATAATAGTCATAATTATTATTTTTCTCAATCAAACGCTTTAGCTAAGTCAACTGAAAATTGCCAGTCAGCAGATTGGCATTTCCTATCAAATAAAATGCCACAGTTTATGGTTGGGAAAAACTCTATGGGTTTACTGTGGAGACTGATTCCATCAATCCACCAGCTGAAAGTGCTGTGCTTTCGTGCACTGTGTAATGGAGAAATGCATGACCCTGTCAGCACTGAGCCATCCTGTTTGTGGCTGGGTCTGCATTAGCAGCAGGGGGACCCATCCTTCCCTGCAAGGTGCTGTTGCCTTGTACATGATGCTGTTGCATGGGTGTCCATGAGTTGCATGGGTGTCCATGATGCCGTTGCATGGGTGTCCATGAGTAGCATGGGTGTACATGATGCTGTTGCATTGACGGTGGCCAGTGCAGCTCTGCTGACTCAGGGACATGCCTGTGCCTCTGGGGATCTGTCAGTGGCATGGCCACGTCCACGTATTGTGACTGATACACCCTTCCTTTGGGTGTGATCACACAGCATCATGGGCATGGAGATGTCATGGGTGATGGAAATGTCCTGCAGAGATCACAGCAAAGATTGTGACTTCTTCAGAAACGGCTTGTGGCAAAAATATCTCCCCACTCATCAGGTCTGTAAATGCTGGTCAAGGCAGGAGAGATTCTGGAAGTCTTTCAAATCCAGTTATTCATTCCCCATACATTTGACGAAATATTAATCTTCGCACCTCCAAAGGCAATCAAATAAACCCCAGAAAGAATGATGCACAGCGCCTCGATGCAGAGAGCAAAAAGCAGCAAAATAAAAATAAAATAAGAATCCAAACACAATGTAAAATTCTCTAAAAGGCATCTCTGTGGTGGCACGAAGGGCAGAGAAGTGACCTGGTGCCCTTGGGGTGGGTGGGCTTGCGAGGCTGAGCAAGACCGTGCCGGGAAGGTTTGGAAGAGGACTCAGATCAGGCAGTTGCTTGGGCAGGTCTTAAGCTTTCCTGTAAGGACTGTTAGTGGGATTTCTTTGAAGGTTTCCCCTTCCTTCTCTTCATGCCTTAATTAGAGGGTGGGTTGGTGCCAAGACACCAGCCAGCTTGGGCCATTGCGCTGGGAGATGGGAGGGAGCCAGACGGTGGATGTGTTGGAGGTGGTGCCGGCTGTTACTCGTAGCAACTGTGCCGTTTGGCACGACGGGACCGGCAGCCTCACGGGAAGGAGCTGCGACATGGGGATCTCTCCCTTCAAAGCTCAAGGCTGATACAAGGCCCCGTCTCCATCTGCTTTCAGGGTAATGCAACCTGAAAATGGACTCAGCTGTTGTTTGAGGTGGTTTGCATGCCCGTGTCCTCCGCAGCCATGCTCCTCCATCATTCTAAGCCCAAAAGCACGGCTTTCGGAAAGCATTCATGGCTACTGTGGATGGTGCTGGTACAAAATTATTTGCACATGCAGCCAGAAAAAAGTCTGACAAAGTGTTGTCCAGTTTGGGGATGCTGACACATCTTTTCTTTACAATAATCTCAGAGACAACCTCCTGATATTTGATGAATCCAAAAACTTCCCATCTTTTCTGTTTCTCCAGCTGTGGCCTGTGTACAGATGAGGTGGGAAGTGATGGGAAATCCAGCTTGCCTACTAGTTACAGTGATAAAATAATTTGGCCACATTGGTAAAAATCCTCTTTCCATCAGATGTTTTCCTCCAGGCACATGTTAACTATGATCCTGCAGGTCCTCACTGCTGCAGCTGGGGAAAAAGGCCAGTCATTTACTTGGTATGTCATTTATTTGGTACGTCTTTTGGCTTGCTCGCTTGTTCTATAGAGTCCCTCTGTCCATTAGAGGCACAGAGGTTATTAATCTACCTATAATGCTTCATTCCATAGAGTTTAATGTCCTTGGTCGTTTGCTAACTGTATTTCTCATGCATGTTTTACTCCATCATTGCTCACCCAGGATTTTTCCCTTCATTAGGAATAATTAACTGCTGAGTAAGGGTCAACCAAAGGACTGCAGTTTGTTACAGGGGGAAAGAGGAAATTGCACAGCCGGTCTGCAGAGAGGGATCCAGCTTAGACAGGGATGTATTTCCCCCTTCAGTGTATGTTCTTGAACGCCTTAGTGGTGGGCATCGTGTGTGAATGGGAAAGTCGTGTGTGGCAGCCCGTGCCTCCCTCCACACAAATGGAGCATTGCTGTGGCAACTGCAGTAATTTCTTCTACAGAGCAGTTAATAACAGGGCAGAGCTGCCTTTGGAGCAGTGCACTTCCCTTTCCTGGAAGAAGAAGGAAAAATGAGAAGACAAGAGAAAGAAGAGAAGAGACAAAGAAAACCCCCTCTGCTTTGCCTCCTTTCCCACCTCTGCAACGGAGCCAAGTGTGAAGCCAGAGGCGTCCTTCACATCCAGATTCTGCATGGGGAGTTTTCCACCTCAGGCTACCAGGGAATGTCCCCTGACAGGAATGATGCTCACTAGTGAAAATGCAGCCTGGGCCAGGCTCCATCTGTGCAGAAAATTCTGATGTCCCGGTTCCCCACGGTCAGCCCCAGCCTGTGCGCGGTCACCAGCCTGTGCCGTGGTTGGGGTGTGCACCGGGGAAGGGCAGCCCCCCCTTGCCGCATCCCAGCTGCTGAACCACAAGGCAGGACACTCCCCCTGAACCCCTCAGCACTGCAATTCAGTGGGACTGAATCCAGCAGCAGAGCCCTCACGGATGCACTGACAGATGCCTGCTACAGCTAATTTCTCTCTCCCCATCCATCACCCGTGCCTCTCCTGCCGGCTGCACAGACAACAGCCTCCAGGGTGCTGGGACCCCGGAGCAGGTCTGGGATGAGCAGCTAGCAGCCTCAGCATCTAATTCAATTCTACAATCCATCTTGCTGCTTGCCTTTTGTCGTTACGTAGAGAAGCAGCTCAGAAACCAGCCGCACAGGTGCCTGCAGGTTTACACCTTAAGCACGGGAAGGAAACGGGCAGCAGCTGGGGCTGCCTCTGTCCGTGCACCAGCAGAAGGAGCGCTGGCAGGGCTCTCACCTGCGAGCAGATGAAACCCACACTCTGCTCTGCCAGGCACAGCCTGTCATCCCAGCTCATGAGCTGCACAGAAAGGCAATCACATCCACCCCGCAGCAGGGATGGGGTCTCATGGGTCTTTTTCTACTTGGGGTTTTGTTGCTATACAGGATGACTCAACACAGCTAAAGCCCCCACATTCCCATAAACTCGAGCATAAGCATCAAATTAACTAATTTTGCAAGGTTTGGCTCCAGCTTGGCACTTCAGTGCACTGCTCTGCTCAAAGCTACCTCCAGCTGGATGGAAGCAAGATGCGCAGTGCAAAACTTGCCCCGTTTCAGGCTGAGGGAGCTGCTGCCTTTGAAAGCACTCTGCTCTTTGAAAGCTTGGCTGCTGCTAAGTCATCGCCGCGTCTCTGACTCCCCTAGGGCAAGGAACTGGCTCTGTTTGCTTTCTAGGCAGAGAGGTGTTTGTGCTGCTCAGGTTTACTGCAAGTCCCGAAATACTGGTCTGAGTCCAGGCTCCAGCTCCTGAACCTGCAGCAACGGTCACCTTCCATACAAACAGGAAAATTAGGAAATGAAGGCTAGAAAATGTGACCCAAAAGCATCCAACCTAGAAGGATAAAAAACCCAAAGTGGTTCTTTTTTTCTTAAGTCACCTGGATATTTAGGCTTTTTAATAGCTGGAGCCTTCCTGACTCATTCAGCATCGGGCTGAGGCTCCCCTGAAGGTGAAGGTGCCAAAACAGATGGGGTCAGGCACAGAAATGCTCTTCGAGAAGTTCTGATCCAGGAGATATTTCTCCTGGGCACTTCCAAGGGCAGATCGCAGGAGCTACAGCTGCTTTGCGGGAAGCTGTCACTTCTGCTGCCCTCAAAACCTCGTGAATATTTCCCTTTGGAAAGCCACGGGGAGGAGACTGGGCTCTCACAGAGTGCTGGAGCATACTGGAGGCTTGGCAGCTGAGAAAAGGCCTTTAACTTAAAATTAGCTGTGGAGGAGCAGGCAGGGGAGCAGGCAGGGGGAAGCAGGTCAGACCGTGAGTGCAGCAGCTGTTAGGGCTGCTCACCTGCGTCTCCAGTAACATCATTTATGGTTCTCCTCCATTCTTGGGATTTCTAGTGCTGGTTAATCTTTCTGACAGCTAATCCCAGCCCAGAAGCACACCAGCTCTCTTAGCATCACCTTCCCTGTCTCCTTAAGCTTGGCTTGTGTGGGTTCAGTAATCTAGTAAGTGGTGAGTTTGCCAAAAGGTCTCTTTTCCTCCCCACGTACAAGCAGCTGAGGTCAGGGTGTCCTCCACAGATTCACTTCGCTCCTATGGACTGAGCCACGCTTGCACGGACCAGTGTGAAAGCCTCTCTGGGCTGCTGGGGTTTTAGATGAGCACACTGAGCTGCTGGGCATTTACATCCCCTCTGCAGGAGGATGGGAGCCTGGTCCAGCCTCAGAGGGATGCTCTAAGGTCTTGGTGTCCTTAGATGCCTAGTAACAAGGATCCAAGAAATGCCTTAGCAAGGTAAAATTTTTTGAAAGAGGAGGGATGTGTCCTTGTCCTTGGCCGAGTTATGTCTGAATGGCTCCTGCCATGGCTGAATCCCCAGCTCCTGAGCAGCGGTGCCACGTGCAAGGAGGTCAGAACTAAATGAATCACCAATATGTCACTGCCTCCGGGCAGAGATCGGACATTTATTATCTCGTGTGGCACACCTATACGGAACATGTGTCCTGCGCTCTCAGCAGACAAAGCAGCATGGGTAGGGAGAGCAGCAGTGATTTATGTCACGCTGCCAACGTGCTGAGCCAGCACTGGAGCCTGCTGCACCCCGTCCCTCCCCAGGGTGGTGAACTGCCTCCCAAGCAAATTCACACGTGTGCTCTGCAGGCAGCACGTTCGAGACAACATCCCGCTCTCCAGGGAAGCGATGAGGGTCAGAGAGCTGCTGCTCTGAGGCACCTCCATCTCTTTGACCTCCTCCAGTGGAGGAGAGGACAAATTCCAGGATTATTTCTAGAGTCCTGAGATCTGTTACTGGTGTGTTTAATCCATCAGATGCTTGCTTACAGGGATCTACACTTGCCTGGCATTTCCTCAGCTCCTGCCTTCAAGAGCTGGGATTTCCCAGCTGTTCCCCTTTCCCCTTCCCAGTTTGGGCAGAGCAACCAGGGGCAGCTGCTAACAGCCTGGCTGGGAGCGTGCGGGGGTCCCCGGGATGCTGGCTGATGGGGACTGGCTCTGAGGAGGCACGTAGGGAGCGTGGGGAGATGGAGGAGGAGGAGGAGGAGGAGGAGGGCTGACGAAGCAGTGGAGGCTGCTGGGAAGGAGGGAAGCAGTGACAGCAGCAGACCGAGAAGGCTGGGAGAGCAGACCGCAGGCAGATGGGAACCTTTGGAAAATTGGGCTAAACCAAACTCGAGTCCCAAAGGCCAACCTCTCCGTCATGAGAAGGACCCGGACTGGCATCACTCGGTGCAACTTCCTCCGCCTGCATCTGCTGGGGAGCAGCAGCCGTTTGGGAAATCGGGCCCTTTTCCAGTGTTTTTCAGTCCTATGAACGATCTGCTTGGGCAAAAGACGGGCTCCTCAGTGCGTTCATTTCCCATATTGCAAACTAAGCTTAAAGCCCAACTTGGAAAGGATGTTTTAGAGGCAGAGGACATTATATCAATGCTTTTAACCCCAGTTGGCAACTCATCCCCACACAGCCAGGGGGGAGAATCGGAAGAGAAAAAGGGAGAAAACTCGTGGAACAGTTTAATAGGTAAAGCAAAAGCCACATGCAAAGGAAAACAAGGGATTCATTCCCTGCTTCCCATGGGCAGGAGGTGCTCAGCCGTCCCCAGCAGAGCAGGGCTCCACCACACGTAACAGGGGCTTGGGAAGACAAATGCCATCACTCCGAATGTCCCCCACTTCCTTCTTCTTCCCCCAGCTTTATATATGGAGCCTGACATCGTATAGTATGGAATATCCCTTGGGTCCGTGGGGCCGGCTGTCCCGACTGTGCCCCCCACCCAGATCCCTGTGCCCCCCCCCCAGCTCCCTGTGCCCCCCAGCCTGCTTGCTGTGGGGCGAGGAGCAGAACAGCCCTTGGCTCACTGTAAGCACTGCTCAGCAATAACAAAAACGTCTCTGTATTGTCAACACTGCTTTCAGGACAGACCCAAAACATAGCCCATAGTAGCTACCACGACGAAAATTAACTCTACCCCATCCAACCCCAACACATAGCTTCAAGCCCTGGGAGGAGAGTTGGGCTGAGTTTAAGAAAATGATTAAACCCGAGGAAATGCAGTTGGTGCCTGGCCGAGGGCTTTGGGGGGGCACCCTGCTGCTGGGGGGTGTGGGGCTGTGTCCCAGGGCTGCCACCCCAGCCGGGACAGCGTGGGGACGGGCCCTGCACAGTCTGTAGATGCCACACAGTGGACACACATGCAGGATCTCACTCCAGTGTCTTCTTGTTTGCAAAATAAATCCCAGAATGACCAAAACGGGGGGCTCAGAAACAACCACCAATTTTTACACGGGTGCTCAGCTGGCCAACAAAGGCTCATTGCTGGTCCATGAGCCTTTGGATGCATTTTCTGTATTTCAGGCTATACCTGCTGCTGAGCAGGTTCCATCTGGGCTTGGGTTTTACCGTGGCTGGCGGGAATGGCACAAGCAGTGATGGGGATGTCCTGCCACACTCAGGGGATGAAGGAGGACAGAGAGATAGATGAGTAAATGGCCTTTTGGCTGCTGAGACATGGCTCTGGTCTCTGCACGCATAATTTTTTAGCAAGGGAAGAAGGCAAACACGCAGGAATAGAACTAATGTGCACAGCCATTATGTTTATGCTGCTGTGAAATAGCATCATGGATACAATCCTGTCTAACCTGAGGCAATCCAGGACCTTTGTCGGCTTTTACAGTCTCAACGGGTTGCAGAGGCAAATTGCTTCATGGTGACAGACACCAGCGAGTGGAGGTTTGTTCTCAAAGCAGAGGTCCACCACTGTTAACCAGAAAGCTCTGGTTCAACCTCTGTCAGGGCCCCTGGCTGCCCAGGGAAATGTTAATATTGTCAAACCCTACCTGGGTTTTACGCATTGCCTGGACCTGCGGTATCTTGATGAGCTGTGGTTTTTCTTCTAATCTTCAACGTGGTTTTTTTTCCTGTTCTCACTCTGTTATCATCATTTAGCATGCTCGGTTGGCCAGGGACCAGAAGCACTTGGCTTACCTTGGTGGGAAGAAGGAACTTGTGCATCTTGTTTGAGATCAGCCCTTCTTCCCTGTGATCCCATCAGATCCTGAGGTTGCTCTGGTCCCTTCAAGCTGCTTTTATTTCATGCGGATCTCTGTAAGAGCTTGACTGTGCCTTAGGTTTTACTCTAACATGAGCCTTATAGGGCTGCAGCTCCCCTCGCGGGTCAGGAAGGAAAACCTACTGACGCAGACCAGGGTTTGGGATGCTGGGACTATGGAAATGGCTCAACCAGATTTCCATCCCTAAATCCAGTGTCTAGGAGCTGAAATCATCCTGTTTCCCAATAGCAGAGCCCAGACCTCCTCCATGCCATGCCCAGTGGCTTCTTTACTGTGCTTATGCTGCTGTGATGAAGGTGCATGGGGAGCCTGAGCCACAAAGGTAATAGTCGTGGAATGATTTGTGTGATTAACCTCATTATTCCAGCCAAAGGACCCGGATCAGCTTCCAGTCAGCTTAATGGCTGTTCTGCGGATATTACCCAGCTGATACATCTTCCATGTAATCCCTGCGCTGGAAGGATGAGACAGACTGATCTGTGGATGTTTGCCTGCCGTTTAACCAGCCCTGTAATGGTGACTGGGATTATTTAATTCGGGGGCTGGGAAATGTCGTTCAGTGGGAAACAGCGATGACAGTGGGCTCGCTGGGGAAAAGGCCTGGGGGCATGCCAGCTTTGAGCCTGGGGGAGTTTTTGTAAGGCACTGAAATATTTTGTAAAGCAAAACCACATCTTTCACCTTTGTCCTTTCAGTTCATTTTAACTTTTGTATTGCTTGGCAGGGGAAGGTCGTCATCTGTCTCCGTGGTGGTCTCCACACCAGGGCCAGTCACCTTCATGTCCCTTCTTCCCACCCCTAACGAGACATCTGCGTCAGGTCAGATGAATCAAGCCCTCAGCAAGGGGAATCTAGAAGAGGGAAGAAACTCATCAGATACAGGGGGGAAAAAATCAGCTCAAGGAACACATCAAAAGCATCGAGTGAAGGACCGGCCATGCTCTGTGCCAGCTCTGCAAAGCAAGTCAGAGATACTTGCTGAGCCTTGTGTATAACACGTACAAATATTCCTAAAATCTTCCTGGAAAATATGATGTAGTTGAGGTGATGGAAGGGAATTATCCAGAGATAACCTGCTAATATGTTGTGACAAGCTCCCTGCTGCAATGCATTAGGTCTCCACTTAAATGCAGCAGCACAGAGAGCGTGTGAATGAGCGAGAGGCAGAGAAGTTCCCTGTGCTCAGCTGTGACACCGAGACACCTCAGAGAGGGGAAAAAAGACAAGCAAAGTCACTGGCACTGACCCATAGCAGGCGATAGCCTGGCTGTGTCAGTAAATGCTTTAGATTATCATTTGCTGTGACACTGAGGGGGTGGGGGGTGGTGTTTCCAGCTTTGGTGCTTCGTGAGTTGTGGAGGTGAAGGAAACCAGCCAGGCAGGATCAGACCCTGGGCTAGGGGATGCTGGTGTGCTACAGCACATCACTGGGCTCTTCGGTATAACCTGGAAGCCAATAAATGTTAGTCAGATCCTACCAGCAAAAGAGCTGGTTCTAAAAAAGTAATTAGATATCTCTCTCTCTCTGCCTGTATGTATCTCAGTGTGTATGAACTTATTTCCCCAGCTCCACTATTTCAATAATAGCTTTTCCCTCAGGATGTAAGAGTTGGTACCAGCAGGAGAAAAAGCTGCATTGCACAGCGTGATACGTGAACTGGAAAAAAACGTCTTTCATTTCACCATGATTTGCCGAGGTTTGCTGTGCTTCTGAGGGTTTGAAGGACCACGGTGTGTTCACAAGGAAGATGCCGTGCAACAAGCGTGTCATTGAGACCAACAGACCAAGGTGGGGACATCCCTTGTCTGACTGGACTGGCTGGATTCAGGTGAAATGAAGGCACAGGGGGTGACTCAGAGAGCCCGAGGAAGGGCTGAATGCAGCTGTGCTCGTGAGAGATTACCTGCAAGGTGGAGTCCAACCCACCTCTTGAAAGCAGAGGTGGGCAAGGCTGAATATGTCCCCGTCTGTGCTCGCAGCAGTGTGGCTGGTGGCGCCGGTGAGGATGGGACCGGTGGCAATGCTGCATCTAAAGCCCCAGTTGGCATTCCCAGGGGCTGGACCAAACTGTTTGCTGTCTGCAAACCAGCACGCATCGCTGGGTGCCAAACGTTCCCCCGATGGTGATGGGACAGTGTCCGGCTGAACTTCAGCTCACAGGGCTGTCCCCCAGGAGGGGCTGGGATGGAGGCACTTCTCCAGGCGGCTGCCTTGCAACCAGCGCGCAGAGCTGTTCGCCTCAGCCAGGCTGACAGCACAGCAGCCCTGCAGAGGGAATTGCCAGAGGCAAAGAGCACATCTAAAGGATCAGATGGAAAACCCTGAGCGGTGCCAGAGGGGCAGGCAGAGCACTCGGGTCCAGCGCCAGTGCCTGGGGGAGGCAGATGGGCAGAGTCCTGCCTGTCTGCAGCGTGGGACCGGTTGTGATAACTGCTCTGCTCTGCAGGGAACTGCCTGCGGGGACCTTTGCTGTGTTACAGAGCTGAGTATTTCTGCGGCTAATCGACCTGACAAAGGCACACCGTGCCGGAGGACATGAGCCAGTCCCAGGAGTAGGCTGAGCAAGTGCCACCGCTTTTACCCCAGCCGCTGAGGCTGCCCCAGACCTCGCTGTGGGCAGCGGTTCCAGCCAAGCAATTTCTGATGTCCATACATTCATGGCCAGTCAGTTCCCACCCGCTTTCTTTCCAATGCTCTCCTTTAGCTTCTTGAACAGGCTGTGTGGGTTAGCTTGGTGACAGAGCTGACCAATTTGTCCAAGGATGCTGTCATGGTTTAACCCCAGCCGGCAACTAAGTACCATGCGGCTGCTTGCTCACACCCCCACACCCCCAGTGGGATGGGGAGGAGAATCGGGAAAAGGTAAAACTTGTGGGTTAGGATAAGGACAATTTAAAAACTGAAATGAAGTAAAAAATAATAAAAATAATACCACCACCATCACCAATTGTAATGAAAAAGAGAGACGGATAAGACCTAAGGGAATAAACCCCAAGTGATGCACAATACAGTTGCTAACCACCCACTGACTGATGCCCAGAAGACCCCCGGAAACCCACAGGACAGGATTTATGCCTCCTCAGGTCCTCTTCAGCACCAGTCCACTCACTTCTGGACAAGAGCGAGCTGGTAAAACACTCAGCTGCTGAATAAGACAGACACTGCTGTAAGAATTTGGCTAAACACATGAAGTTAGGGGAATCACGGTGTAGTTTAAGTTGGAAGGGATGTCTAGGGGACTTCTGGGTCACGTTTCATCTTGTCCTGAGACAGGGCAAAGGTTGTCCCTAGGAGAGCTCCCACCTCTGCCCCACGGGTGGTGCCTGGGGACCCCATGCCGTCCCCCCCTCAGCTCAGACACAGGCGGGTTTGGGCTCGCCAGCTCTGTGCACATCGTGCCACCGGGGACCCGAGCAAGGAGGGTGACCCCTGTCCCCTGTGAGCCACCCTGCCGGCAACTGCCCAGAGACAACCAGGCTGCCTTCCTCATCCAAAGGGTCAATGCTTCTCCTACCACCCTTGGTTTTCTTTTGCTCTTTTCCTTTTTTTTCATAATAGCTCAGCTTCAAAATCTATAGAAACGGTATTTATATGCAATTTGTATCTTCAACCCTCTCTTTTTCATAGTAGCCTGGCCATTCGCTGTTCACGCTTTGTGGAGGTTTAATCTCATTGCCTCCTGACAACTTTCACTTGGGCAAGTACGGAGCTCTGGTGATGATCACACTTCGGTTTAAGACACATTTCTGAAAAATTGGAGGCAGATGCTTGGCTTTGCTGCAACTTGAAAAGGTTTTGCATTAAAAAAAAAAAAATTAAAAAGGCTTATTTCAGGGAGAAGTGCCAAAGGGCTGCAACCAGTTGGGGCCAAGCCCTGAAAACTGGGAGCATGTGTGTTGCAGGGGGAGGAAGAAGGAAAAAGGTGTGTTGGGGAAAGGTGATAGAAAATGAACCAGCAAGGATGAAAAAGAGACAGATACAGGAGTGAGAGAAAGCAGTGTGCTGCCATCTCTCTCTTCCCCTCAATCTCTTGCAAGAGAAATGCAAATTTTTCTCTTTTACAGAAGAGAAGAGGGACAAAGCTGTCCTCCCCTCTGTCAGCTCTGGGAGAGCCTCTGGTGGCTTTGGGGAGTCTCAAGGCTCTGCTGACACACAGTAAAATAGCCAGTACCCTCTTTGAAAATCCATCCTTTCATGCTGGGGGGGATCCAGCCACATTGCAGCCCGCGTACAGCCCGCGCTCTCCTGCCCCTGTGCAGTGGAGAAGGACCAAGGCTATTCTTCGTGGTGGTCTGCCAGTGCAACCTCTTGGGTTCAGGTAACCCTTAAGCAGATAGCCCTGAGCTATCTGAGCTTGCCTCCAGCCCTGGAGATTTAATTTTTCCCATTTGCCTTGCATTGATTCAAACTTAGGGCTTCTCATTTATTGTTCTTTTAAGCAGCATCTTCCAAATCAATGTCAATTGCAATAAACTGAAAAGGAACTGAAATGAAAATAACCCTGGATGTGACATTCCTTGGAAGCTGCCTGAGTGTCTGTGCCCCCACGAAGCCACCAGCCATAATTTTCTCTTTGGAGGGAGGCTCTGATCTCCATGGTCTAATGACCATGTGCAGGGCTGTGTGGCTAACTGCTGCTTTTGTCTTCTCCACATTTCATGTTCTTTTCCACAGCAAACCAGGTTTCTAGAGCAGACAGGAACAGCTGCTGAAGAGAGGGGGAAAAAAAGTAAAATAGGAAAGTGCAAGTGCTAGAGTCAAAGCCCCACTGGGCTAAACGTAAGAGTCAATTATATATTTCACACATGTATGTGTGTACGTGTCAGTCCTAGGACAGAGGAGAAGGGGATTGCAGAGTGAGGTCCATCATCTGGAAATTTGTTTGACTATTAAAAAGTAGGCTTTGAGCCACGCACACCAAAGCCAAGAGAAAAATGACATCTTACTGCCACTGGCCATGGCATCGGCCCCTCTGGTCTTTCCCAGGCTTTCTCTCATGCCCCCAGTTTTGAGGGTAGCTCCCAGGCTGGGTTAGCCCCCTCAGTTCTCCACCCTTTATCTGCTCTTGCTCGCTGCGTACCCCGCTCCTGCTCACAGCTCCCTGGTCTTCCAGCTCCAGGCTGCCACGGAGCTGTGCAGATGTCAACACTTCTTCCTTTCCTTGACTCTCCCAGCTTCTGTTGAACGTACAAAGACTTGCAGGTGTCATTTGCAGAATAGATAAATACTCATTATATGTTCTAGCCAGAGCCTTAGTAATGATTCTACAGCCTCAGTGAAATCAATACAATTTTCTGCAGCTTTCCAAGCTGAGTGCCAGTCAAGTAAAGGAATGTTCTTCCTTCTGATTCCTCCAAAGTGTCAGACTGAAGTCAGAACTGTGTCTCCTTCCTGTGGGAGACTAGTAGTTCCTAATGTTATGAGCAATGTTTGGTTAATAATGCTCCTACTTTCTCAACAAGCCGTATACGGATGGAGAGGAGATGATGCCAGCACAAATCCTTTGTTAATGCAACAGAAATACATTGGATCTCCCCCCTTCTGAAAGCGCTCTGTGCTGTGTTGTGTGTGTGTGAGGGCAGGAGTGCAGGAGGGTGCTTGAAGAAGGATGGGGAAAGAAGCCATAAGCTTTATCAGAGAGATGGTAATTGAAATTAAATTGCATTTGATGTACCATGATTAGAAATTCCAGACTGAATGTGAGACGGGCAAAGTGATAGTGCTCATGTGAAATGCCTTGTTCAATCACTTCTCCACATTATTAAAGTAATTTGGAAGCATCATTCCTTGCCATTGGCACAGACTCGCCTGACCCAGGAAATGTGTGCTCTGAAGACATCATTCATGGGCCAAAAAAGCTAAATGGATGGGAAGCACTTCGTTCTTTTCTGTGGAGTAAGCCTGCCTCTTGCTGTGGGTGCACAGCTTGGCCTCAGTCGAAAGCCTCGGTCTGTCTGCAGGTGAGTCAAGACCTACCAAAAGGGTCACCAAAAGGAATAGGGAAAGATTTTGAAGCAGATTTTGGAAGACTAGGCTAGCAAGAAGTTTACCCATAAGTAAAGAACAGCTTCAGCCATAACTGCAGAAGTTTCTTTTCCCATGGATGGGTCTGCTGCAGCTGCCTGAAGAGCACTCCCGGATGGCTCTGCCCAGGAGAGGGGGGCATCCCCTGAGCAGGCTGCGTGGTACCAAGGGCACCATCACATACCAGCTGGTGTGGTTGGACTCCAGACCTCCAAACAAGTCTTGCTGGGGGCTTCAGCCAGCCCTGACAGTCGTCAGTGCCCTACTGTGTCCAGCTGCCACCTTCTAAGTGGTTGAAATGCAACTGGAGATGCCGACAAGACCAACCTGGGAGCCCCTTGGGGCAGTTTAGCAGAGGCTCCCCTGTTCAACAGCGCAGTTGTATCCCGCAGATCCCCAAAGCTGCCCCTGGTGACCTGTTCGGTCGTGATGCAGCGGTTATCTACCATGGTGGTAGCGCGTAATTCAGAAGCTTGTGCCTCTTCCTCACCCCGTTCCTCACTCCCAGTCCCATAGGAGGCTCTTGGTTGTGCCGGAGGTGCAATTTCTGGGTCTGCTTAGTCAAGTGGATGGTGGAACCAGCTGCAGCTTGGAGCAGCCCGCTTCTCTCATTTTCTTTCTTGTGCTTGTGCCAGCACAAGCGCAGGAGAGGTGTCCCTAAAGGCTCTGCCTTATTGGTTTCCAGGACCAGTGGCAGGTTTCACAGAAGTTGTCTGAATGCAGAGCAACAGCATCTCTTTGTTGGTTTATTATACAAATGAAGTTCCTTAGAGGCCAAAGGGTTCTCACCGCACTGAACCTGCAGTAATGCAACACCGAAACAATCATTTTGAATCCTGAGAGAATGAACTCTTAAATAATTCAGTCAGGGAGAAAAACGATTCCAGGATGTTTATGAGATGGATGAAGGGATTTTAATTAGTCGGCAAGAATTCATTTAAACTGCACGGCACTCCGGAAGGCAGTATATTAGCTCCTTTGTGGAGTTTTATGCTGTTTCTAGCATGTATCTGATGAACTTGCTTTCACTGCAGGAGGGGCATGCACCTGTTTTTAAGCGTGCTAAGAGCCCTCAGGACTAGGAGAGGCTGCTGGGCGGCCCCCGGCGTGCAGCGGGCAGTGCCTGGGAAGCGGTGAGTGGAGAAGAGCAATGTTTTCCTCGAAACCGCAGGAGACTGGTGCTGGCTGGCAGCTGTGCTGGGTAGAGGCTGCGGGAATTTCTCTCTCGTCATAGATGCTACTTCCAGAAAGATGGAAGGGAATACCCTTGGAAGCAGCAAAAACCACAGCTGCAATAACTGCAATGAGCGAAATCAGCATTTGAGTCAGACCTGCCCAAGGAGGGCTTCAGTTTCCAAGTATTTCAAACCTGGTCCATACTTTTCATTAATGGATGAAATGGTAAATGAATGAAATAATGGAAATGGGAAAAACGGGGGGGAAAAACATGGATGAAAAAGATAAAGTTGAGCTTGAGTCATATCATCCACCAGTGCTGGGGATGGTGTATTCCTCTGCTGCCTTTGGACCCAGCAGACACCCCGCTCCTGCGCCGTGAGTCACCCCCCCAGTGCCATTTACTCAGCACATTCTCCCACTCAGGCTGAGTCACTCCCAGCCACCCGGCTGCCGTGCGCTCCCCACCACGATGGCACTCGCTCAGCAGGAGTTAACCTGGCGTGTGTGTCATTCGAGTATAAATCTGGGAATCACCCCGTGTTTCTGAGAGGAGGAAGCTAAAGGCAGGAGCTGGGCTCCCTCTGCTCTTGGCAGAGTTTTTGGAGTAGGTGTGCGCATCCACATCCAGCGCCCCGTTCCTGGACCACTGCAGCATTAGTCAATGGCCTAACGTGACACTCCTGCTTGCCTGCAGGAAAAAACCCACAATATTTTTGTGTTTGACCTTTTTTCAGTTTTCTGCAGAAAGCCTAAATTTGGATAAAGACGTGTATCGAGAACCCTGCCTTTCTGCTAGACAAACTCCCGCTGCAGCCGCGGGCTCATTCTCATGGCGGAGCCCCCAATTCCCAGCCCCACGGGAGCCCATTGCACATAGATGGGACTGCAAAGCCACTCTTCAGTTTTCACATCACTCAGCTCTTGAGCCTGGTCATTTCTGCTGGACACAGCCTGTTTGCTAGGAAGGCATCCAGCTTTGCTCTGGAAACAACAGGAGGGTGGCTAGTGCCTTCTTGTGTCCATTAGTCATGCTCATTGTGGAAAAAAATCTTGTGCCTCATTTCCAGCGCAAAGCTGCCCCAGTTCAGCTCCTCACCACTGATTCCTGCTCCTGTACATTTAAGAGCACTTGAGTACCTTGCATTTTCTCTGTGACGAGACACTTATTCACTGTGATCCAATCACCTCTCAATCTGGCTGCTTTTTTAATTATTTTTTTTTTTTTCTTTTTTTCTTTTTCATCAGCTAACCAGACTGAGCTCTTTCTGTCTCCCACAGTACGGCATTTTCTCTGGGTCTCCAATCATTCCTGGTCCCTGCTCTCAGTCCTTTCTGATTTTCCACCTTCTCTTAAAGACCACAGATGCTGGCGACAGCTCAGCTGCCCATGCAGGCAGAGCCGGGGAAGGACACATTTATTACTCAGGCCTTTCTGGCTCTAATGCAGATACCTATTGCCTCCAACCCTCTCAGCAAGGCTGGTGTTCGGTGCTTAGGTAGCTTGGTTCATTTTCTGAGCTGTCAAATTCTGGGATACGGACCCCCATAGGTAAGCCTGGCTTGTCCTTTGGTGCAGAGCTTTGGTTCTGGGGAGAGATGAAGGCAAGGAAGAGGTATAAACAGTTGGATTAGAACAGGCTTATTGTATGGGAGACTTGTAATCACTGGCCTGTCTTCCCTTCTTTGTTATTCACCTATTTATCAAGCTTTGCACATGGCTTTAGTGCATGTGATTTTCTATCTGCTTCCGTGGTGATGATGAAACGGGAGGGAAGCATCTGGCTGCAGTTCTGCAGCGCCCCACCAGAAACATCCCACCCAAAGGTGATTTCCTCCTGGCAGCTCTTTATTCATCTGCTTCATTAGCACTGCAAGCCAGGCTTTGTCAGGAAAGGTAATATCTTTTCTCAGTCCAGTTAGCAAAGTCATTTTGGGGCTCAGTGCTAATCTTTTAACCAGTGCTAAGCCAAATGCCTTTCAGAAATCAAAATCTACTGTATCAGAGCAGGTACTTTTATCAACCATTAAGTGTGAGACTGAAAATCCACTTGACCAGAGACAGCCGCAGTCGATCCACGGCAAGACATTCCCAGCCTTTAGTTCCCAATTAATTGAATTCCATGATCAATTTTCCCATTATTTTGCCCTTGACCAGCACAAGTTCAGCAAATGTGTGGTGGTCTGGGAAATCCTGCTTGTCCTCTGCACGATGCTCCATCAGCTTCTGCAAGTTCCCCCATAAAAAGGATTTCTCTCATTAGCGTTTAATATCAGCGTGCTGGAGAAGTCCTTGACCAGCTTTTTGAAGACTCCTCAACAAAAGTTATCTGGGATTATCAATTTCTAATTATATAAATATAGTTCTGTTCCTATCAGGTGTTGCCTAACAACTTCCTTAGTTACTAATGGACTGAAAAGTATTTTATTTCACTCTTCATACAAGTGTATTTTTCTGCTTCTTCACAGATATAAAAAATAAATATTATTGGAGATCTTTTCAAGACTGCCAGTGTCTGTTCCTTGGAGATACACAGAGGAATGAAACCTCGTCAAAGGACAAGTCTGGAAATAACCCAGTTAATGTTCTTACGGGGAAAAAAATGACTAGTGTTTTTGTGAGAGAGGAAGTTATTTCTTAAAAGACTAAAAGAAAAACCAAAGGCAACCTCTGACTCTTGTTCTGGAAATAATGCAATTACACAGAGCACATTAAAGCCCCAGATGATCATTTAGAGCACACAATGTGAGAAACCGAAGCCTCCAGGAAAAGCTAAATGAAAAGGAAGACAGAAACAGAAGTGATGGAGTTAACTATCCCACCGTTCGCTCCTTCTCTGTTGAGGGGCATCGCACACCTCAGACACCTACCAGCTCCCTCCTTCCCCAGCAGGCTGCTGAAGGGGTGGAAGGGCTGAGCGTTCCTCATACCCAAGGCTGCCAAAATAATTCCTGTGCCCTGGAGAGTGAGACTGGCTTCATCCCTGAAACACCTCTCAGCAGAGAAGTTGTTTGAAGTACAGATCTGAGTTTCTGCAGACACCTCTCAGGTTCCCCCCCTGCCTCTGCCGCTGACTAGTGTCAGATTTAAGGGCTGAGGGTGTGAGTACAGCTGCACTTCTGGTGTTCCTGGCCAGCTCGGTGCCTCTTGGTGGAAGTGCTTTGCTGAGGGTCAGCAGAGCTGGGCGAATGGAACTTGAACTTCTGTGCTGCGGTGGACATGCAGCTGATGCACTGGAAAACACTTATTCTCTTCTCTTTTTATTGACGAGGTCAACAAAACAGAAACTTGCAGGAGAAAGTACAAATACATCCTTCCTGCCTTGCTCTTCTACTGCCTTTCTTCCCCCTCCAGCCCTTGCCGACATCCCATTCCCACGGAAGGCTCATCCTCCTCGCCCTCCCCACCTCTCCATCCTGAGCCAGCACTTCTGCAGTCAGCGCTTGCCTAGAAGCCCAGCCCAAAGGAGGGATGAAGGATTTGTGAAGCGGGATGGGAGATGGGGGGGAGCAGGGGTCCTCGCACAGAGCATGGGCGCAGCTATATTGAATGAGGGTGGGGGGCGAGCGCCGCCCAGGCTGTAAGGAAGGGAGTAGGGCAGATATGGTTTCCCTTCCTAATAACAAATAGACAAATGGACATGGGAATAGACCAGCTCCAAAATAAAATGGAATTTTACCAAGTTGTGTGAAGTTTACCAAGTAAAGTGCCCTTGGGGAACGCCGGGTGATGGGCGCAGGCGTGCCTTCACCCTGCTGCCCTGGAGCCGGGAGCCCCGAGCATCAGATGCCTCTGCCATCCCTGTCTTGTAAGGCTGCGCCGGCGCATCAGACTGCGGCACTGAGAACAGGCAATAACGTGAAATCTGTGTCGCTTCCTTTCATGGATCCCGATGGTCCCATCAAAACCCAGTTGGGGATGGTGCTGGAAATCCAGTGCGGTTTGAAGCAGAGCGGGTTATGATTTGTACTTGCCGTTTAGTTTGAAATCTTTACTTTTCCTGGCTTAGAAAATCAAGAAGCAACTTGAAAAGACACCCGGAGTAGATTATCATTTCTAAAATATTGTGACTGGAGTCAGTCATCTCAATTTGATGGAGAGGGTGGAAAGGGGAAGGATGAGTCCTGATTTCCCAATTCGGTGGGGGAAGGGCCCTCCTGTATAAAAGAAACAAAAACAAGACTAGAAGGAGGTTGCATCTTTGCGAGATGCCAAGCTCAGCCAATCTCCGGGTGAACTGCATACATACATAATCCTTATTACATATTCCACAAACAACTTCCCCTCTGCTTCCAGACAGCCGCCCACCAGCCATTGAGCACGGCGATGTTCCTCGCATGACAACCACCGAGTTCGGCAGCTCAGAAGCTGTGGAGCGCAAATCAAAAAGGCAACGCAACCGTCCCATCTGCCGTCACCTTCCTCCCATGGCTTCATCCGAGGCACAGCAAGGCCAGCTGCAAAGTGGGGACACGTGTTTGGAGCCAGAGCAGCAGGGTGTTTTCCAACGCCACATTTTGAGATTGGGAGGGTGCTGATGTAGAGTATCTGCCAGAAAGTGGGAGGACTTCAGGAAAACCTCCAATTGTTTTGGGTTAGGAATGCTTCCTTGGCACCACATGGACTCAGTAGAGGTTGCCTAAAATAGACACATTGAGTTCAGTTGCCCAGACACGGGTGGCTCTTACTGCCTGAGGTGCTGCAAGCCATCTGTGAGGTCCCTGGGGCTGGAAAATATGATATAGGACCAGGGGAAATATTACATCCTTCTAAAGAGACAGGCAAAGGCTGAGGAGTACCTTGTGGCATGGAGCTGGGTGTCTCCACCTAGGCAATCACAAGCCCGCATGGCTGGTGGGCTGTCTGCCTCCTCTTGCTCCGTTCGCTGCCTTCCTGCAGCCAGAGCTTGGACCCCGGCCCCAGGGGCTGACACAGGCGCAGGCACCTCATGCCAGCTACCAGCGCTGAGCCTGCGACGGCTGCACCCTCTGAAGCAGGCTGCCCGAGGGAAAAATCACCAGGAGTTTATAGGAGAAACAAACGGACAGAATCCCTCGGCTTGTGTTTGGCAGCCAAGAGGAGGAGAATGACTCAGCCCTCCTGGCTTTCAAGTGCCTGAGTCTGTGACATGAGCAAATGCAGCAAAACACGATGGATGCAGGTCCTGCTCCTGAGCGCACTTCTCATCCTTATCCCAGTACGTTGGGGCAACTCTGAACGCTGCAGAGCGGCTGAAAGCCATGCTGCTGAGTGTGCCGTGAAAGCGAGGGTGGGTTTTGCAGTGAAATAAATAGAACTTCAATAGCAGTTTATCATCAGGGCTGTCAGAGGTCTCTGCCAGCCTGCTCGGGATGGGGGGTACTTTCCTCCACTGAGGTATTGTTTGAGCGGTGGCGGTGGCGGCAGTCTGGCAGCTGGAGGAGGTGCCAGAAATCGTGCAAATTAGCAAGGTGCAAATGAGAAAAGTGTTGTTCTGGTAGAACTGCACCTGGAATTGAGGTAATGAGCAGAGGGCTGAGGTACTCTGCTTGCAGGACAGATAGTGCTCTTCACCTGACGAGCTCCAAACGTTTGACAGTACTACTCACCACTGCAAGAACCCCCCTGATGCCTCATCTCCTCCCCTGAATGAGTCACCTGCAGGTGAAAGAAGCTGAAAAGACGTTCTGCTTAGCAAACGGAGACATCTTCTCATCAAACATACTTGTCCTCCTAAACCAAAGCCGCACTCCACACAACGCAAGGCTGCAGTCCCAATACAGAAATGCTTCTCTGTCCCTGCATCACCCACCTCCCATGGGGGAGGTCACATTGTGGCCAAGATGAAGGGTCACAGCAGACAGAGAAAGCTGATAGAAGAGACCATATTCCAAACTAGACAGAGGAAGGGTGGGAAGAGGTAGCTGTTTTCCTGCGTCTCATAAGGAGAAGGGGCTCAGCAAGTGGGAGGACTTGCGCAACGCATTTAGCAAGCTGTTATCTCGTTATACCTCTGCATTTATGAAAGCAACCCACTGAGCTGTGACCTCTCCAGCCCCTGGCTTCATGCTCCAGAGATTTCCCTCCTCTTGGGAAATCAACAACCACCACCACCACCACCTTGTATTTCCCGGTGCCCACAGGTATTCCTGCAGGATGAGTGCGGCTGCGAAGAGAAACGCAGGAGTGTTGGGGGGACCTGGCAGGAAGAAGATGTCAAAGCCTGTTGAGCACAGCTGTGAGAAGCCATCAGGAGCTGGGGTCAACCTGGCCAGAAGCAAAAGGAGGGAACCAGAAATGTTTCAAGCATGGGTAGACTCGCCTGTACCGAGCAGCCACGTGACAAGCGTGTGCCTAGGTGGTACTGAGGGTTTGCACCTTATCGAGAAGTTCAAAGAACAGCTGCCACAAGGCTGAGCTCCTGCCTACAGGTCTCACCTGAGCAGGGCAGGAGCTCAGCAGCTATGGATCATGGGGAGAAAAAGCTGCTTCTGGTTTCCAGGAATTTCCTTGTCCCTAATGTCTCAGGAGCCTCAAACACCAAGTGAACCATGCTGTGAGACACCAGTTCATCCAGGGATGAAGAAGCACGACCCCTTCTCTGAAGCTCCTCAGTGGGTTGCCCTCTGGGTTGTCCCTCTGTTCCTGGTGCTCTGTCCCTGAGCTCTTCCCAGGTGTCTTCATCCCTCCCCAGCAACATCATGGACTTTCTTCCAGTTCCCGTGACTGGAACAGATACCCTGGCTCCTTTTGGCAAGGCTGTGCAATGGCCTGAGAAATGCCGGCTGTCGCTGTGCAGCTGGAATAACAAGGGCTCTGAGAGTGAGTAATAAGCAATTAGGTATTAGATTAGTAAACAACATGACTGTAGACTGTCAAAGGAATAGCGTGGGTCTCTGGAAGACCCTATGCTATTGTGTGGAGAAGGATGTGGACACTGGGAAATGTCCAAATGTAGCTTTTAAGGAGGATTAGGTGTGAAAGATGTCCCTGCCCGTGGCAGAGGGGCTGGAACGAGCTGATCTTTAAAGGTCCCTTCCAACCCAAAGCATTTTGTGTTTCTGTGGTTAGCATGAACCCGGTGCTAGCCTTATTGCTTGTGCATTTAATACACAGATTATTAAGCAGAAACATGACAGAAGGTAACCGGCTTCGTGCTATGTCCGAGGGGCAGGCTGCATGCAGACAAGGGAAAGCTGCAGGTTGCGTTTGTGTTGCGGGACAGCTTAGGCTGCCCTGCTGGTACCAGCTGAGGGCAGGAGAAGGTTACACTTGCTGTGTGGTACCTGGCAGCTGCCTGGTGGATAGGTCTGCTGCTGGGCCTGTGGGGTGGCTGGCAGTCGCGGGAGCGAGCTGGGCAGCCGTGAGGTAGGGACAGAGTGATCCTGCGTCTTCCAGTGTGAGACCAACTCAACTTATGCCCTTCCAAGGGCCATACGAGCACAAGAGAGATCTCCCTTCCATGTCAGCTCCTATGGGTCTTGTTTCACACTGTGGCTGTGGACTGCAATACAAGTTAATATTTTTTTATTTTTATTTTTTTTTTGGCCACGGAATTTTGCTGAGTTATCCATGGTAAGGGGAGTACAAACTGTTGGGTTGTCAAACAGCAACCCCCAGACTGGACCAGACCCACACAGCATCTCTCCATGTCTTGGTTTGGATCAGATTCTCCAGCTGGGCATTTAGTTCAGGATGGGCCAGCATTTGCATCTTCAGCATTCAGTATCCTTGGCTGGGAATCTAAGCAAACTTTGTGACAAAACCTAATCCCAATTGCATTTTCCCCTCAATTTTAATGCTGGCATTTTCCACTAATGCCCCCTCCCCCCCCCAAAAAAAAAAAAAAAGAAAAAAGAATAATTTTTATGCTCATGGTGGCTTTCCGCACGATCTGAACTTGGGCAAAAGATCAGAGGATGTATGTCAGCTCTTGTTTATTGAGGGCTCAGCAAGAGCCCTTTGCGTCTTGGAGTGGGCAGAAGAAATAAAGCAGGGGCAATAAATATTTGTTCTTTGCCTGCAAAGGAATTTCCTTGTAAGCCTCACCAGCCTCCAAAAATATCTTGATATGTTATTTTCTCCTTTTTCCTATTGATTCTTAAAGCTGTCACTGTGACAGACAGTGGAAAGTGCTCTGCAAACACCCCTCTCCACAGGGAAAGCTTTCAGCTGTCTTTTAATTCTTTGTTTAATTTTTATTTTCCTACCTTAGCACTGTCTTTTCAGTACCAGTTCTTCAATTCAGGAAGGGGATCATTTGTTTCAAGCCTGACTAAGTCACTGACTATCTGATTTTCTCATTATCGCAGGTTTCATAATTCCTCCCTCATATTACTCTGGAAGCAGTTTTCGATCTGAGGATTAGGTGCTGAAAACTAATAATGGGCTGGTTAAAAATTAATTGTTCTCCTTTCTAAGGAAAATAAATAAATGAATAAAGATTAGCAGCTGTGCTACTAAAACACACGAAATACTAGTGTCTGTCTGAGAGCCTGCCTGGTGAGGTAGATGTTTTTGTGAGCTGTTCGAGTGGTCTGTGGAGATAATTTGTCAGATGGGTTTGCTCCATACCTCCATCTTCACACAATAAGCAGAGTGTGTTTCCTATACATTAGTTAGGCATCTGAAATTGGTTGAATATATTTATGAACCTGTTTCAGATGCCTGAGTTTCACTTCAGGCATCACTGGCAGACTGATTCTTGTTTTTATCTTTGGGCACTGAAAAGCTGCTTGATGCCTCTAAGTCTGGATGACAGATAGGATGGAGAGATTCAGAGATGGTTCAGGTCTGGGATGCTTCACTTCATCCCTGGGAGAAATCTCCTTCAGAATGACAGATTTTGGCTGAGAGACGTGAGGACCAGGGCAATGAGGAGGGATGAGGCTGGCTGGAGGGGCTTGGCAGTGTGGCGCGGTGCAGGTTTCTGGTCAAGGCGTTGCTCCTTGTGCAGGTGACTGTAGCTGCTGAATGGATCTGGATAAATTCACAGGAGTGGAATGAATGAATACCAGAGATGTTTTGGATGCCCTGGTTAACAGCTTGTGTGTGGACCTGATCCAACGTCTGCTATGAAATAAGCTGGTTTTCAGCCTGGGAATAGTCAGAGTCTCAGTTTATCCAATTGGCAGCTGTTGTCCTTTTATTAAGACATAGCAATCAACTGTCTGTCCCTTCTTAATCCCCCCAGGTAAGAAATACAGTAGGTCCATTTCACCCATCTTCATTGTTGCGTGTGATCAGGCACCATGGCTCAGCTGATAGCTGGTAGCATCCTAATTCAGCCCAGTTCAGCCCTGGCTAATGGCTATTCCTCTGCCTCACTCTGAGCCCTTCTCCTCCTAGAGAAGGAACCAAAAGGCACAGAGCAATGGCATGGGGAGAGGAGATAGTCTGCAATCTTCGTTTCTGCACCCCCAAAATATTGCAATGTTGGCCGCTGTGTTGCGGGAACTGAAGGTGTGTCAAGGAGGATGTGGCGTGACCAGGAGAGCATCTGCTAGTGAGGTCTTCCCTGGCTATAGGGTGCCCATAGGCATTCGTGTGGCCTCCAAACCTCAAAGTGAGGATTTCCTCTAGCCTTTCTCTCTTCTTTCCTGCACAGTCAAGTCGAGTATGGCTTATTTCTACAAGCACGAGACATTCCGAGAGACTGAAAAAAACCCCGTAATTTTGGAAATGTAATATTTTAACAGTTTTTGATTGATGTGAAAGATCTCAGCATTGTCAAAATGGAAATGTCTCTTTTATGTCTGTTGCAAGACCATGAAATGCCCTCTCACCTCTGCTCAAGTAAGAAGTACAAGACGGCAGTTACAGAAGGGATACTAAAAAAGAGAAATGGCTTATTCCATGTGATTTGGAGGATGGGAAAATGCAATGAGGGGTTAAAAGTGTTGTGTAATTGCAGGAGCCCCTTTGTCTCCTGCATCTTTTTGCAGGTTGGTCAAGGTGGCCTCCAAATGAGCAGCTCTCCAACTTGCTTTAGCTCCCACCATGGCGCAAGGCAGGCAAGTTTCAGGAATTGTGCTTCTGGCTTTTTTGAAGCTCACTGAGTGTTTGCAGAGCAAAGGGCTCATCCAGGAGGTAACGGCATGATCATCTGCTGAGATTTTCTGGGTGGGTTTCTTGCAGCAGGTGCTGTGACAGAGCTCAGAAGCAGCGGCCACAAGCCTGTAAGGAGAGCAGGATGCCCTCCCTGCTGCCACGCTCGCCTCTGAGAGTGGCTTTGCAATGTGATAACCAGCAAACCACAGTGCCTTGCCTTGGGTGATGGGGCTGTGATGTCCTGGCTCCAGCCCACATGCTCAGTCCTGCCCTCAGCCCAAGGGAGAACTGTGGACTGTAAGAGAGAGGAACCAGGAAAAATGTTGCTGCCAGCAGAAGATGCCTATTGCTTGCAAATAAAACCAGGCAGATGGCCTGCTGAATTTCAGTCCTTAATTAAAAGTGCTTTATTCTCTAAGCTAATTATAGAATAATTCGTGCTGTGGGAGGGGCTCCTTTGGCATGGAGAGGGTGGTAATGAACATCTCAGCTCGCCTCCTCATCAGCAGGCTTAGCCCTTCATTCTGCTGCCTCAGAGATAAAGATACCCTTGGCTGTTAGCTCCCGAGTGGACCCTGTGAAAGGCAATAATAAAAGAAAGGAGCGAGAGGTCTCAGACAACCCTGGCATGACGGAATAGGATCTCACTGCCATGTCTGTCACAGCATGGATAACCCAGGGAGCTCCCACATAAAGCTAGACCCCAAACTGGGTTGTGACTGCTAGCGAAAGTTCTGCTAAAGCAGATGCATTTCTTCCAAGTGACAAAAAACAGGGTTTGGATAATGTTTGACGTGATTAGAAGAGGTTTAAGCTAACACTGTGATTCTTTTCTTCAGGATTTGCACTTGAAACTGTCTTCAGCCTCTCTATGTGACATGAAGTGCAGCCTGTCCCGGTGCTCCTTCCATGACACCCTGGATGGATGCTGCCTCGTGGAGAAAAGCTCCACCACAGATGGTGCACTGCCTGGAAAAGGACCATTTGTGCAAGATGCAAAAGTTTAATGGCTTAAGCAACACCAGGCCCTTCCAGACACCAGGATCCTGGATGGTCCTGCTGTCCCAGCAGCTCCCACGCCAAGGGAATAGCTGCTGCTGGTGCAAATTGTCTCCTGTCTCCCGAACTCATCATCCATCACTTGGATGGCTCTGCTAAGCGGCAAAAGGCACAGCAGGCTTTTGCCCTCCTTCCTCATCTCTCTCCTGTGACCCTTCCTAAACTGAAAGGCAGTGAGGTTCGCCCTGTCCCCCTCCCAGTCTGCTCAACACCAATTCTCCCGGACAGCCTTTGTGATTTCCCCAGCTCCTCAGGTTTATGGTCCCATCTCCAGCCTCACCTTGCAATTAAAGAAAGAGGAAAAACTGCTACCTACAGAGCTGTGCTCAGCCCCTGGTGAGGGGTTTGGGCTGGCCTTGCCTTATCAGGGCAGAAGCGTTGGCAGGGCTGCGTCTTTCAGGGCTCAGGGAATGGAAATGCTGCTGATCTCTATCTGCCCGGCATTTCTCTCTCCATCAAAATCAATGCAAAGCATCTTTCTCAGCCCCTCTCTGGGTTAAGGGAGGTGGGGATAGGGGGGGAAAGGATGGAAAAATACTCAGCTGATGAGAAAGTTTTCATGCAATTTTTCCTGCCTGCAGCTTCTATATATAGGTTTAATTAGAACATTAAAGGCACCTCAGGATTATGCTGTGAGATTTGTTTCCTTGGCCCTGTAACTAATGCCCTGTGGTTTCAATAATGCTGCCTTGACTTCGTTAGCCTCCAAGCAAATATCTACCTATGGAAATTGCAGAATTGCTATCCTGGGTCAGAGCACCACGTGAGCCCAGGCAAGTCAGAGGCTCTGCGTTAGATGCTCTCTAATTATCTCTAGCCGAGGTTACGGAGGAAGCGGTTTGGCACCTGTGAATTGAATTCCTGGGAGAGAGCCCCTTGAAATGAGCTCCTTCACCTAATACTGGAAAATTTTGTCTTTTACTCCCCCCAACCCTTTGCAGCGGAGGCAGATCAGCTCTTTCTAGCCTACCTGGAAAAAGACCGAACCATTTCCGATGGGGATGTCGAGTTAGCCAGCTTTGCTCTGGCTGCCCTTTGGAATGATGCTGGGAAAGGGCTGTGGCCATGCAGAGGAGAGCTATTCGTGCCAGTCCCGGTGGGCTGCTGGCTTGCAGGATACGGCCCATAGGGCACTCGCTGGGGGTCCTGGAGACCTGCACGTGGATGCTTCTGTGCAGAATGACCAATTGCTAAATCAGTTTACGGGCACTAAATGGCAGTGATGCTTTCTGCCCTGTGACTCTGCATCCTCAGGCTGAGGCTGCAGACCACGGTGCCTGCAAGAGGGGCTGAGCTCCCCGCTGAGGCACACACCACGCAGACCATGCTGGGCTCTGTGAAAGATGGGGATGTCTTTGGTTTTGCCTTGGGAACACTCCTGGTCATCTGCTCCAGTGCCACGGCTGGGGCTGGCTATTAGACCTAAAACCAGGACAGTGCTCATGAAGCACAGCTTGTCATTATACGGGAAGCTTGAGGGAGACAAAAAGTGTCCAGTAAAGCTTTCAGAGAGCTTAGATGTTGGAAGTTAAAACTGAATTATACTTTCCCCCCCTCTCTTTGTTTTAAAACTGTGAAGGGATCACAATACCAAGCCTTTCAGCAGCGCATCTTTATGAGACACAGGCTGGTGTTGCACGATTACCAAGGAACCTTCAGAGGCTGAAGCTCTGCTTTCTACCTGAAGCCTTTCTCAATTACTGGCATCAAAACAAAGAGCAGCACAGAAGAAAGGCAGAAGGCGCATGGGGCTGCTCCCTTCGTCGTGGAGATGCACTTAGAAAAGCTTTTTGCGGAGCAGACAAGCTCACACAAGCATTTCTTTTATTCCCCACCATTTTCTATATACGTAAGTTAGCTGACAAAACCGCTGCAGCAGCTTTTTCTCCTCTCTTCTAGGATTATTATTATTATTTTTATTGTCATTATTATTAAGGGCACAAGATTTATTTGCTGTAAAACAAGCCATGTTATTGTCAAGATAGATTTAAAGGGCTGGATTAGAAAGGGGCATTACGGTACATTTTATATGAAAATGAAGTATCACGAACACTTTCTTGGCAGACCTAATGTCTTTCAGGGTTGTTCTTTGGGAATAGCAATTCCAGGCAGAGACTCTGGAAAATGCAGAGTGCATTGGTATAATAAGAGGCTGTATCAGAATAGATATGCATGAGCCAGGCAGATTAATATTTAATGAACAATGAAGTCTCTATCCCCTAATCATTGAGTGCCTGGGATTTGCAAAGTGGCTAATTTTAAAGCATTTTGTATGGAATTATTCATGCAATAAAAAGTACATGACTCTCTTGCAGTCTAAGTCACTGAAATGGAATTAAACTCAATGAAATTTAGTCATCAAAATGCCGGGCGTCGGATCCAGCTGAGACAACGGCAACGGGACAAGGGTGTTGCTCCCACGAAAGGACCCGACGGAGCTGCAGAGGGCAGGCTTCGGGCGCACCGCCTCATCCCCAGGGGTTTTCTTGGGACCCCACAGCGGAACAGATCCCTTGCTGGGCTTCACAAAGCCAGGAAGAGCCAGCGGTGGGTACTAGGGCCAGCAAGAGCCACAGAGCAGGAAAATCACTTAGAGGGATGAAAACACAACACGAGGCTACTGGTACCAGGGTGGGAATAGGGCTGGGGATATATAATGGATATATAATGGTTTAAACCAGCGGCCTCACTGGAGTGACAGTTCTGACACCACTGTCATCACCTTTATTTTTGTTTGCATTTTGCCTAGAGGGATTACTTAAAATATACTTGTTGATCCAGAGTTTAATGAGACTTTACTTTGGCTTGAACAAGTGTTTTTTGGACCTCGGTTCAGACAATTCTTCTGGCACTTCTCCTAGTCTCGCTCTCACTGGTTTCTGATAAAAGAAGAATGTTCCAAAGAAAATGTCATTTTCAATTGGAAAATTATTTTTTAATTGGGGCTGGGGAGGAAATATTTTGTTCCCTGGCGTCTTTAAAAGGTTTTCACTGTTTCCCTGTTAGAATACAGTTTGTTGCAGTTAATGCACCTTCTTGAAAGTCATTGTTTGGCCCCAGCTTGTCTTATGTGCAAAAAGCACAAGGCAGAGGAGAATGATTCTTCCTTGACACACAATCTATGAATGCAATAAGCTCATTGACTTAATGAGAGAAGATAAAAAAAAAAAACAAAAAACACCCCAACAACAAATAAAAAGTGTTTATAGCTAGTTGAATGCTATTAATTATGCCAAAGAGCTTTGCAGGAGAGAAAAATATGGCGATGAACGTATGGGAAAGGCAGACAAGGGAAGGGCAGAACAGGCTGAAGATTCATTTTCTCCTTGTGTGCCTGCATGGTTCCTCATATAAAGCACCTGTGTGATCAGTACAAGCAATTAATGATGTTGCTGGCTCATTAGGAAGATACAGTAGGTAAACATTGCAGTCAGGAATGAGAAAGTCACCCCTAAGGTCTTAGCTGTGCCCCTTGAAGTAAAATGACTTTTGTTAACAAGGAGGGAGGGGACCAAGGCCGGCGTGCACGGTGCCCGCAGCCCCTCGCTGGGTTTGCATGGGAGCAGTTGGAGCATTTGGGTTTGTTATTTTTGGAACAAAACATTGACTCAGAAATCAATTTATCCTTTCTCCGGATAAATTAAAACAAAAGGTGAGCCTGAAAATGAGAAAGCATTACACATCAGCTTGGGAAAAATGCTTTAATCAACCCAAAGTAAACCTTTTTTTTTTTGTTTGGTTTTGTTTTTTGTTTGCTTGTTTGTTTTTGTTTTGTTTTGTTGTGGGCTGTAATAAGGATTTGGACCCGCCCAAAGGTTATTTAGTTTTTCCTCATCTTTTTTATTTGACCCCGAAAAGAAAATTATTTTCACAGTAATTATTCTAAGTACAGCTAGAGAAAGCCATGTTAAGTCCCAATTTGAATATGAAACATAATTAAAATACTTTTTTTCACATTGTGAATTGTTCTCTTATCTGCCTGCCCATAAATGTCAATGTATTAATGGTCACAATTTGTCTCGGATGTAGGAAATAGCCTTTTCCTCCCATTGCTTTTTTTTCAAGCAGTGGGGAAACAAGCACAGCAGGTCAGGCTCATATGACCATGCAAAAAAATTCCCGATGCAGTTTTGCTTCAGCTTCAATTGAAAAGCCAATCCCTTCTTGCCAGTTGATTATTTCTGCTCCTGAATATACTCTTCAAACCGAGAAATGTTAGCTAGGAGCAGAAAAAGACAGGGGTATGTTTTAAAAGTCTTTTATTAAATTACCAGCCAGAAGAAAATGGGAGAAATTAATAACTCAGGGGGTGATTAATATGAAGCTTTTGTTTTTATTTTTCAGTAGCTGGAGCAACGAGGAAGTAGAGACGCGATGCTTTCTAACGACATGAAGGAAAGGTTCATGTGAGTGTTTGTTCAGCGCCAGATTCTCACATCCTTGTGTCTGACCAAAGCTTTTGAAAACACCAACAACCCTCCCATCAAGGGTCTCCACCTCTGAGAACTCTTGCTCCCTGTGATTAATTTCCATGGACTTCGTGCATCATTACTAGGCTAATAGCTTTTAGTTACTTATTTCTTTGATCTGATTTAAAGCCTGTCTCTGGGCGACTGCATTTCTATTAGCAGATGCACGAAGGGACGGAACCGCCACATGCGCGTTGAACTGTTGCAATGTGGTGAATTGCTTGGGAAAGCTGTCTCAAGAAGCTAAACACATGCATGTACACCAGAAAGAAAAGCATTAAAGACCAAAAGTTACAGACCAAAAAAAAAAATAATAATAATAAAAAAGAACGAACATGCAGTTTTTCACTCCTTTGGCCAGACCAAAAGATGGATGGTTTAGGGACAATTGAAAATCAGTGTCCCTGGGGGAAAATGGGGCAAAATACACAAATGTTAGACCAGAGCATTGCTGTGAATCAGGCAGGGAACTGTGAAACCTGCACGTTTCTGTTGTGTGTGACATTCCTGAACTTGCTGGGTACACAGAAAGCAGCTTTCCTGTGCTTTCCGAAGGCATTTCTGCTGATTTACACCACTGGCTAGAAGTCTCCCCCAGGTTCAGTTTTTCAGTTGAAAATCAGGATTTAAAGAAACTAGAAAGTGTCCCTGAATGGACTGACTTTGTCAAGAAAAAGATTGAAGTGGGAATTGAAGCCTTTCTTTCCACTTTTACAGAATTCAGGTGGAGAACCGAATGACTGCCTCTGGAACTGACCCAGCCGACCACATCGAAGTGAAGCGTTTCATGGTTTGTCAATACTTGCCACACTTTTCAGAGGCTTTGTTTAGTGAGAAATTGCAACTTGTCCTCAGTGCTGGGAGATTACAAGATGTGATATCGGATGTGTGAGATGGAGAGCATCACAAAACGCAGACACTTCGGGTGAGCAGAGCTTTGGTGGCTGGTGCTGGGTCCACATGCCCACACGTGAAGGTCCATCCCAAGGTGATGCTGCCTACCCTTTCCTTGTCCCCAAATTCTTCTGCACCCACAGTGCTTTCTCTCTTATCCCTGTATCCACGTACTCACGGCCCCAGACTTTTTCGTGCTTGAAAAGGGTGGAAACCCCATTCATGGATCTGTTGGGAACTTGGCTGAGTACAACTATGAAGCCATCCTGGGTGTGAATGAACCCAAGGGGTGTGCTGCTGTTGGGAGCTCTTTGCTCCTCTACCTCCTCCATCAGTGCTGCCTGCATCGGTCCCGCTACCGCTCTAGAGAAAGGCAGGAGGGAGGGATGGCTTTTGCACTGCTGTGGAGGTCCAGCAAAAAACAGATGGAAAAAGGGAGGTTGGAGCTGCTGTGGGAGAACAGCCTGGTGAGACTGTGCCTACGGCAAGGCAGAAACTCCTCCACCGGTGTCTCTGTGGCTGGCGCAGCCCCGCTGCCCTCCTTTCCCACCTGCCAGAGCTTCTCCCCAGGAAGGCATTTGGTTCCGTGGTGTCTCAGTGCTGCTGTTAGGCTGGCAGAAACAACAAAGGGACTGAGTTAATTAAACACACAAGAACATGATTGCAATTAAACCCAAACAAACTGCTGAATCAGAATAGCAAATTGCCCGGAGATGGCGGGGAAAGGCTGGTTTGCTTATTCTTTTTTTTTATCGTAAGGGCTGATGAGGCACAGAGCGGCCAAGCAAATGCTGCAGCGTGAGACATGCCACTGGCAAGAACGCTTAGCCTGCTGAATAAAAGATAAAGATGAAGCTGGGACTGGGAACAGCCTGGCTGCTCAAGTCAATTTAGGTTGGTTTCACTCTAGGAAAATCCCAGGAGTTTGCATTTGGCAAACATCTTTGCAACTTGGCTGGAAACGCTCTCCAGCTGGGGCCAGCCCCACCAGTCGGTTCCACTCCTGGCTCCCTATTCTAGTGATGCAAACCCATGGTGGAGTGGTCTGATGGGCAGAGCACCCCCTTGGCCCTCGCCAAAATCCACACCAAGGCTGCCTTCCTGAGGGATCTGCAAGAAGGATGTGTGATTTGCTCTGCAGCATGCCTGATCTTCAAGGAAAAACTCAAGGACACATCACAGACCACCTGAAAATGAACTGGTGGGGCACTGGTGTCCTGCACCCAGCCAGCACTACCCCGTAGGGCACATTGAGGAGGATTTTACTCCTTCCCACCTCCACCATGCAACTTCTGCAATACTTGTTTGCAGCAAACCCATGTATTATGATCCCTTCAGGGCTGGCTTCTGTTAAGCTGCTTCAGTGTATCCCACTAAAGGCATAAAGCTGGGAGAAGCCAGTGAATTATAAGGTCCCCGATAGCAGGACACAGCAAGCGGGCTGCTGTTAATCTTCCCTTTGCTACTCAGTTTTTGTTCTGCTTGTAATAAATCCCCATGCCCTTTGCTGTTGAAACTGCAGCCTCGCTACTAGAAAACGAGGAAAGAAAAAAAAAGAAAGAAAAAAGCCAGAGATTGCCATGTGCAGAAATAAAATAAGGGATTCATGTCTTGGCCTGGACAATGCTTCTGCTTATTGAGGTCTGAGCTTTAGCGCAATAACCTGGTGTCAAATGTAACGCTACAGTAACTCATGCTGGACTACAACAGACTGGAAAAGCTGTTGGATGAATGCAGGAAACGGGACACATGGAGCTGTGTGATTTCTTACAGCAGGTCTGAATGGGCAGTGGAAGACATGATGTGATGTTGCCTCCAAATCTGGAGTAATAGCTGGCTGGGAATTTGTTGATGAAAGCCTTTTTCCCAAACGCCACCTCTGTAGATTTAGAGCTACTTGTGGGAAAAGGTTGTATTTACAATAAAAGCTGAGACTATCTATTTGCTTTGATATGATCAACATAATAATTTCTATTTTCGATCACAATTGCTTTCAATCTGGAAATTTATATAAAGCAGAAGTTAGAAATATTAAAGAATAATGATGAGAGAACACCGCACTTGATAGCACTTACATTTCTGTGCTTTTGTGCAGGTTCTTCATTTTGGACTTGTTACTATTCACCTCCAGCTGAAGCAGGAAAAAAAAAAAAAGTCAGAGAAAAATCGCTTGAGGCCTTTGCAAATGTATGCCGCATGGAAGAAAAGCGGCAGATCTCAGATGGTGGGAAAAGCTGCATCTTGGTGACAGTTCAAACCATCCCACCATCCCTCCCCGTCGCCCGGTCCCTCTGCTCACAAGCTGCTGAGTTTCATTTCCTGTGGCTCAACAAATCCCTAATCCCAGAGTCGATTTCATGGTCAGGGGTTTACTTAATGTCTAGCCCTGATTCCTGTTGACAACAAGATAGCTTTATATTACTCGTCAGGTTAGGGAGCATTGAAGAGGGTGCAAATTTATATTAGCTTCCAGGCAGGAGCTGTGTAAGAGTGCCTTTGTGTCGCTGAGGATTGTGTCTCTGCAGAGCGGTGGCTGGGGCAGCGCTCGTGCCTGGTGCTATAGAGTACTCGGTCATGGTGCGGCCATAAATGTTGTGACAAAGGCGAAGTACCTTAAGAGGGACCATATCTTTTATTGGACCAACAGATAGAGTTGGAAAATGGAAAAGCTTTTGGCACACACCCCACTTCTTCAGCTCTATAAAGGTTATACGGTTCTTTACAGCCATGCAGGCGACTGTGTTCCTGGCTGCGAGGCTGTAAAGGATGCTCCCCGCAGGAATTAACGTCAAGGGAGAAAAACGAATGCCAAGGCACCGCCATCCAACAAGGCAGGTAACGAGGCTTTCATCCTCTTCGTGAAGGAATGGAACTGGATCGCCCACATCTGAAAGACTTCAACAGCACAGCCCCCACGTGGGAAACAGCCTCTCACTCTCCCCCAGCCCAGCAGGGTCCGGGCAGACCCAGCGGTGGGACACGAGCTGCCTGGGACCACTGGTTTTGACTGGGTGGACCTGCTCATGGCCCCCTGGGAGTCAAACAGGCCAGGGGAAAGCAAGCAGAATTGTTCCCAGGCTGTGTAACTCTGTCCTGGTTTCAGCTGGGATGGAGTTAACTTTCTTCTTAGTAGCTGGCGCAGTGCTGTGTTTTGGCTCTGATGTGAGAACAATGTTGATAGGACACGGATGTTGTTAGTTGTTGCTGGGTGATGTTTATACTAAGTCAAGGACTTTTTGGTTTCTTGGGCCCTGCCAGTGAGAGGGCTGGGGGGGCATGGGAAATTGGGAGGGGACGCAGCCAGGACAGGTGACCCAAGCTAGCCACAGAGGTATTCCATACCATATGACGTCATGCTGGGTATATAAACTGGGGGAAGAAGAAGGAAGGGGGGGACATTTGGCATTATGGCGTTTGTCTTCCCCAGTAACCATTAAGCGTAATGGAGCCCTGCTTCCCTGGGGATGGCTGAGCACCTGCCTGCCCATGGGAAGTGGTGAACGAATTCCTTGCTTTGCTTTGCTTGTGTGCGCAGCTTTTGCTTTACCTATTAAATTGTTCTTATCTCAACCCTTGAGTTTTACATTTTTTTCTGATCCTCCTCCCCATCCCTCTGGGTGAGGGGGAGTGAGCAAGCGGCTGCGTGGTACTTGGTTGCCAGCCGGGGTTTAAACCACGACAGACTCGTGGGTCTTCATTTCTCAGAGCAGCACATGAATTGTTTCTACCTGGATCTTGAAAATTTCCATCCAAATTGGTGGAAAAGGAGGGTTTTCAGCATCATGCTTGCTTTCATTGTGGTGGGAAGCACAAAGACCAACATGCTTCACCCCGTGCACTCCCCAGAGGGAACATCAAAGCATTTTCTCTGAAGACACTTCTATTTTTTTGATAGCTCTGGCCTGAAAATGCTGTGGTTTGGTCTAGAAACCATCGTGATCTAAAGAAACTTGAGCAGGTTGGTTTTCACACAGTTGAACTTTTCCGAGGTGAAAAAAAAATTCCCTTTTTGAGCAATTCTTCTGTTTAACTTTCAGCAGATGAGAAGTCACAATGAGCTAGCCTTGAGTAGGAGTTGAATATGAAAAACAGGCTCTTGCAGAGGAAGGAAAGATGTGAACTTAATGAACTTACTGGCTCAATCATATCAAATTCAGCAAGACAGCAATGTCATTTCTTCAGTGACAGTTGTGTTGCTGGTCCCAAATCTTTTTATATTCCAACTATGCTCGCTAGTCTAATAAAAGATTTGACTTTGCTCCCCATACTTTGCCCAGTTGGTTACCTACAAATGCCAAATTCTGTATCATGTCCTCAGGAGATGCAAAATTAACTGGAGTTGCCCCCATTTGCAAGTGCAAATCTGTTAGAAATGTTTTATAGTAACACGGTTTGTTGGGTAACATAGCACGGGGGAAAAAGTTGTAAAAAATTGTGTAGACTCACTCCCACAGAGTGAAAATCCTTGCCCTTCTTGTTCCATTTACATTTTTACACTGTTATATTGACGTTGGTATTTTTGATACATTTTGGAGGATGTACTGAAGTGCTTTTTAATATACTCAAATGTTTAAGAGCACCGAACATTTTGCTTTTTTCTTTTTCTGCACACAAACCTTTAGACCTTATTAAAACAAAACAGTGTGATATTTCTGAAGCAAATGCCAGTAATTTTGAAATTCCAGAAAGGTAGTTTCAACTGAAGGTGAAAAGCCAGAGCAAAGATTTGAGACTTTCTTACCAGAAGACCCTTCTGCTCTGGTCGTGCCCATGGGAATTGCCCATAACTTGCTGTAAGGGTGTTTCTGGCAGATCCGTTTGCTGGCCTGCCCAGAAGAAAATATGAGCATTTTACTCCGTTCCTTCCAAACTGCTGCATCCCAGCAATTGCTTTTGGGTCATTTGTGTAAAGAGAAGGGAAACAAGCTGTTTAAACACGTCAGCTGGTTCGGTTAAGAGACGCTTAGACCCTGAAGCACGTTAATACCCGTTTATTGCTCATGAAAACTCCTGCCCAGTACAAGCGCTGGTCTGTCCCAGGCTGTTTTGGGGAACGGGGTGAGGATGTCCATCCAGGTCCATTGCTGGGGGCCAGGAACATCAGGTGTGACACACACCCCCCACACACCCCCACTTCGTCTCCCCCAGCTCTGTGGGGCAGCACACCTGGGCACAGCGGGTCAGGGTTAAATCAGCAGCTTGCAAAGAAAATTGATGTGTTGGGTGATTTTTTTCTTTTATTTCTGCCCGCCCTCATCAGAGGCCCCAGGGCTACAGCTGATGACACAGAGTTAAGTAAACTGAGTTTTGGCTTTGATAGGAAAAAAAGATGGTGGGGAGACTGGGATGCCTTTGTAGGGAAGCATGGCAGAATTGACAGTAAAATATTGCTCTCCAGGTGAATTAATGTTGTCAAAGGAGGGGATATTCCTTGGGAATTGGGTATCACTGAAATAACTCTTGTTTCTTCCCCTACCACAGCTCTCAGATGCTGGATTTAGGCTGAAAGGCAGCAATATTTGCTGTCAGACAGTGACTCCAGAGCAAACAAGCTCAGCGTTTACAAGAGAATCTCTCCTTTCATTAACTCTCATCTCCAAAAAGTCAGCCTGTGCTGCCGGAGTCCAGCCGCTCTCTTCCTTTGTGAATCATGGCCGGTGACAGGGGTTCGCAGGGTTCATGCTGGCCTGCGTGACAGCATCGATGCCCCTGCGTCTCCAGCAGATGATGGATAGATGTACCTGGGTCTCCTGTAATTGGATTTGGAGAAAACACTGGCACAACCCAGAGAGTGCTGCTAAATAAAGCCAACTGGATTTCTCCATCTACAGCTTTGTCATCATCTCTGTCTCCTGGGACACAGGAGATCAAAATTTCATTGCCAGAGAGGTAATTTGGGGAAAGATATGCCCCCTGCCCCCCGCTCTAGCCTCCTTCCTCACTTGTACAGCGAAGTTCATGCTGCTGTGGTGCTTTGTGAAGGTTGAAGAGGTTTTGCTGCTGGAAGCTGCATGCCTTCAGCTAGGGGTGATTAGTTCTTGGTTGTTCATTACTTTGTAGGGTGAAGATTTTTTTTTCTTTGAAGGTTTCTCTTGCCTTCCCCTTAGATGCACAGCGCCACTTGCTTTCTGAATGATGCTGACAAATTTGTCTATGACAGTACAGGACCAAAAAGGGCCTAATCCTGCCCCACTGCACACTGGGGCAACGTGCCTTTCTTGCACACCTCACCCTAAATCTGGGGCAGTGACCTAGAGATGCACAGCTGTGCTACCCAGCTCTCAGCATCCCGGAGAGCCGCTCCAGGATTGTTTCTTTGCAGGCACCACCACCTAGTGCAGTGCACTGGAACTTCATCGTTTCCCCTTGGACTTGATTCTGCAATTGCAATCGGTTGTTGGAGCTGGTGGAATAGTTGGTGCTTAATAAATCAGCCACTGCACGGAGCTGTTTATTCTTTCTAACGATTTCAAACAGTTCTCAGAAAAGTGGGGGCGTGATTTCTACAGCCACTGTGATGGGAACACAGGCTGCTGGATTCATTGTCTCTGGAAGGGAATTTGCAAAGTGATCACCTGGCTGCTCTTGAGGGATTTTTCTGGATTTTGAAGTTGACACAGTCGTTGTCTGCACGACCCAGGCAGGCAGGATAGTCATGAGCAAGGGCGAGGGAAAGGAAAAAATCATCACCTCTGGGAAGCACACCAAGCACATCAAGGGTGCAGACATTTCTCAAGAGAGCTGGTGAGAAGTGCACTGAGTCAGAACCTTCCACCTGGGCAAGCCCTCTCCTTTGATGCTTGGTACCCTACCTATTTACCCTTTAAAGCTCTCCATATTTCTACAATCCAGCTCATTTTTCCTATGAATTGCTACAAAAGGATGCAACACCAGCACGGTGGTGCAGAATGTCTCTGGTGCTGAGCCACCACTGACTCCTCCTGTCCCACAGCCCCGTTGCTGCAGCAGTTGTAGAAAGCGAAACTGGATGGTGTGAATGGAGAGGTTTGTTAGAGCCAAACCGGTGTTTCCTTTCCTGAGAAGTGGCTCCACGTTTTGAGTGGATCATGCCATGAGTTTAACTAAGGACCTTCAGCTCTTATACCTGCAATGGCTACAGGCTAAGCTGGAGGATCTGCTTTTCCTCCCAAAGTGCTGGCACTTTCCCCAGAATTCGGTAAAGAGGGAGCAATGTGATGGATATTCACCTACAGATTGAACAGGTTTATATTTTTGCTTGCTCTGAGATACTCCTCCAACACTGGTTTCAAGAGGAAGCTGATTTTCCCAAAGAAGAAGACAGAGGGACCCTCAGCTCCGGAGTTTGAGGAGAATTGCTTGGTAAAGCACCATCTAAAGCTGTGGCATGTGCCCCGTTTCTCCCCATCCTCATGATGACAACCTGAGCATGGGGTAGTGATGGGCTGGCAGGCTTTGGAGGGGGTGAACTGGGGGGCAGAGTGCTCCCAGCCTGTTTGCAGCACTGGTTCTTAGCCACCTTAGCCCTCCATCCCCACTGCTTGCTCACAGTCAAGCAGAAGTTTCGAGCAGTGGAAATAAAATTACATTATTCCAGGCAGAGCTGATTTCATGAAAAATGCATCGCCTTTCCACAGCTTCAGCGAAAATATATTGGTTTCTGCCAGATTTAATTAGAAGCCATCCATTCTTAAAGCTTGGGAAGAACTGGCACGAGAGGGGAGTGAACATGAAAGGTTCGTGAGACTTCAAATCTCTTGCAGGGACCGAGTTAACGGACTTTAACCCTTTGACTGCAAGTGACACTAATGTTTCCTCCTCTGGAACATGCACTGGAAAATAATCATATGAAAACACTAAAATATTCATTTATTTATGTTCTGGGCTCAGAAATTACTGTTTTGCTTTGCTTTTGCTCGAAATGCATAATTTTGTCCTAAGAGGTGAACTAAAAAAAAAAAAAAAAGAGTAAAACTATTACCCACCTTAAAAATAGGAGTAATAGTCAGTGAAACAGAAGGTTGCATCCAACAAAAAATAAATGTTTCTATTTACTTTAAAGGGCTTTCAAATTCTGTTTTTGTCTGGTTTTCCCAATATTGCACTGTGGCAGTCTTTGAGATAAAAGCACTGCAATGAGAAATCAAGACATTTCATTTTGTAAGCGTCAAGATTAAGAGTCTTGACTTTTCCAAAGTCTTTCTACCCGTTTTCTTTTGAGCTGAACTCAGCAAGTCCACAAAAAGCTACTGGGCTCTTGGAAAGGGCTTGACTTCTCTTTCTAACCTTCCCATTCAGCAGATGACTAAAGGCCTGTGACTAAAAAGGTGGTGCGCTGATCAGAGACCAAAAACTTGTATCACTTTGCTGACATTGACTCTGCTACCAACCAGCCCCAAATACGTCCTTCTGAAAAATAAATGGTCTTGGAATAACTGGGTTTGGATGCTCTTGAACTGCAGCAGAGAGTCTTATTCTGGTTTAACCTTTGAAACCAAATTAAACCTTCCAAGGCATTTACATTCTGGAATACATGTACTCACACACAGAGTTATTCTGCAATTACTATGCGCTTGAAATTCAGTCTCACTGCAATGTGAGCAAGCGTGCAGAGGCAGGAGAGTGTGCTGGCTGATCGATACCAAGGGCCTCCCTGCTGCCCAGCAAAGACATGCACGCTGCGTGCTGACCTTTGGTTTCTGAATTTGGTATTTGTGAAACAAAAAAGGAATCCTTGAATGAATGAGTGGCAAAACATATAACCACCCCAAGGCTGTGTGCCTTGGGAACCCCAGCGAAATCCCTATCGGGGCTTTTTGCACCCGGTCTCTGCAGGAAGACAATGATTTAGCAGAGGGGATGTGAATCATCATCAGGGGGCTTTGCAAGGACTCCAGCTTTGCTTTCAAGTGGCTTTGTGTCAATTCCTCTTAAACTGGTTTGAAAGAAGGTAAACAGAAACGTGCCGTTCAGATTCAGCCTGACAGCAGACCCCATGTTGGGACTAGACTGGTTTTGTAAAACTTGGGCAGAGGATGGAATGCAGAAATGCTTCAGCTTCCTAAACACCTGAGTGACACCAGCACGGAGCAGCCCTCCTGTGGGAAGCCAGCCGAAAATGAGATGCTGAAGATGACTTCTCCCACTGCCTGGGGCTATCCCCATATCCAGCAGCCCCTGAGTGCTGTAAATGATGAGTATGTAGCGATGAGTAAATGTAAATGATTGACTCTGACACGTCAGGCTCTGGAAGAGGATGGGTTGCATTGCTGTGTCCTGTTTTGATTACTGGGTGTAATACACTGGGTGATAGCCATGTGTCTATCCTGCAGTTATAAGCAATTTCCCTGAGAGAAGGAAACCAAGGCGGTTTCCTTTTGGCAAGGCTCGCTCAACCAAAGCATGGCTTTCTGTTGAAAGGCTTTTTGCTGCTTGTAAACGTGTCTTTCTTACACTTACAGCTCCTTCCCAGCCAGGGTCCTTGGGATTAGGGTTCCCTGTCGGTGCCACAGCAGAAATAATTGCCAGGGTGGGTCTCTGAAGGGTGCGACTGATGCCACCATGGGAGGTGCTTTCAGGAAAATGATTTTAAAAGATGCTTTCAGCCTCCTGTGCTGCCGCCATCTGTGCTGCTCTCTGTGGGTCAGCCACAGCGGCTGCGGTGGGGATCCTGCCCGCTTGCTGGGCTCCACTCTGCTTGTCCTGACCTTCTCCGAGCACTGGGTGAGGACTTTCCTGGTCACTTTGTTAGAGACAAGGGCCTTGAAATGCTCTTCCGTTCTTAAAAGCATGAGCTGCTGCTCTGGCTATAGCTGCTATCACATCTGGCTTCCAAGTGAAGATGAGCGATGGACAATTTTTAGCTGGTCGGGGATTTGCTTCTGGAGTTTCCCATCAGCCCTGGAGAGCTGCTCCCTCACTGCCCTGACCAGCTTATGGGATCCGATCCGAGTCCCGGCTCCCTTTAGGTTCACAGCAAACCTCCCATCACATCCCGCCTGGCCAGAATCATGGCCAGACACACAGCCACGACAGAGAAATGAGCAGCGCTTGCTTTATTCTTCCATTAAAAGTTGATTTGTCACTGTATTAAAACATGAATAACCGAGAAAGCAAAGATGGGACTCTGGTCATTGCTCGCTGTTATTAAAACTCTAAATCAGGTTGCCTACCGAGCCATCTCTGTTACCTTTGCAGATGAAAGCAGGGAATTGGCCTCTTTTGTCCGAGGGAGGATGCGAGTGCTCAGGGATGCTGATAAAGCACCTGGGTTTGCCCGGAGCTGCCCGTTTGCAGTTTGCAGCCTCACACCACCACAGGGTCCTGTGGGAAAGACTGAGGGACCCTCCTCCGAAGGGGCAGCTCTGCTGCGGTTCGGACCAGCAGAGGGAAGGCAGTAGGCAGGGATTTGGACTGTGCCTTTGCCTTGCTGTGCTGCCCAGGTCTTCTTCAACTGTAAATCAGGTGATGGGCTTCTTAGGTGTGGGTATTTGCACTGCAGAAACCCACATTCCAGTGGGTTTTCTCTGTCCGTAAAACCCTAACCCAGTTAAATATTGCTCTTGCTGAGGCATGGCTGGAAGGACCACAGGGAGGGTGGCAGGGGAAGAGGGATATTAATCTTCTATTACATTTAGGCTGACCTAACGTGAATTCTTTGTTTCAAAACACACACAAAAAAAAAAAAAACAAACCACCCAGTTTTTTTTGTTTGGATTTTTTGTCGCTGTTACACAAGGTTTACATTTTCTCATTCGATTCTTATGGCAGCTTTTTTTTTTTTTTCCCCCAGATATCACTCATCAGCTTCACTACAAATAGCTTTGGCTGACCTGAAAATGCTTTTCCACTGATCAGATAATTCATCTTAAATGCTCTGCCAAGTGAGAGCAGTGAGTCACTCATGTCTCTCCAAACCTGGTAACTGCCTGCTTCACCAGCCAGGCCAGCAGAGCTCACACCCACAGAGAGGGCTCAGCAGGCTGCCCCTCTCCCCAGTGTCATTAAACCAGAGAAAACAGATCCTCCCTTCATCTTCTGGGATGAACTTTCTGTCCTTCTCTAGACAAGAGACCAGCAAAGACACTAGGGCAGAGAACTTGGTGATGCGTTTGCAGACGGGCATGGATGAGCTTGCAGGGCACGTCTGCACGCACACGTACCCCTGTGGCTCTGCCTCGCCTTTTGCAAAGCAAAAATCAGGCGGGGAGAGGAGCGCAGGAGTCTCAGGTGCTGGCAGGAGATCAGCTCCTTCAGCCCTGCTTCCCTCTGCGCTTGGCAGCAGGTTGTGCCTGCAGGTCCTGGCGGCTGGGGAAGCAGAGGAGGAGGATCCCAGCTGGGGGAGCACATGGGAATGAGCATCGCAGCACGCAGCTGACAGGCAATGCCAGCGATGGGCGCGTCACCGCGACGGTGAGAGGTGCTGTCTGGTCAGGTAAGAGTAATCTCCCAAAAGGCTGGGTCACGAAGCCCAGACTGCACAAGCAGAGTTATTAATAACTGACGCCAAAGAGAGCTGTTTTTCACTTCTTTGGAGAGACCGAATGTCAAGTAGGAAGGATCAACTGCAGATGGAACAGAGCATTTCAATTTACGTCTTGGGTCCTTCTCCTTTGGGTTTGAATTTGTAAAGGTTTTGGGTTTTTTTGTAAAGCTGGACACACAGTATTTGAAAAAACAGAGCTGAGCTTGGAAAAAAGATCTATTGGGCCCGGTCTGCATTTTTTCCCCACTGAAAGCAGGCAGGTTTTAGCTTTTCTGGGCCTTTCTTCTCACCCAGCATCTTAGGTACCAGTGATACTCAGGGAACCTGTGATGTCTCACCACAGGAGCCAGGGCTCATGGAAAGACCCTCCTCTGTCACACCTGAGACAATTTGAAGGGATCCGCTTAGCCTGGGCGGCTCCATAGGGTAACAACGCCTGCGCGGCTCAGTCCTGCAAAGGACAAACCCTGTGTGGTGATGACTGTGTCGTTTTGCACTGGCTTAAATTACATCCAAAAGGAATACAGAAATTTCATGTTTTGTTTCCCCTCAGAAAGGGCAAGGATTTAAGATGAGGCTTGTTCTATCAGTGCAGGAACAACTCGTCTCTGGAGTGAATATCATCTTATCAAAGAGTAAATACCATAGTCTGGCTGAGTTCCTGTCCCGACTGCTTGAACAAACATTAACTAACCCATCAGACACCCCCAAAGAGGGGAAAGGATCAGCCCCATCCAGCACCCCACAGAGCACAAACAAATGACATCACATGTTTCCAGCCACCGTGAGCCTTGGCTGGCCTCCAGCAGACTTCCCCTCTGCCTTATCCATGGCTCTGATTTCCATAATGAAAGGTCTAGTGATATCACGGGACACAGCCTTGGCGTTCCAGTCTGTGCCCACAAAATCTACCGTTTCTAGGAGGCTTTATAGGGTTTCTATAAGTTGAGTCACTTCACACCAGCTGCGCTCTCCCAAAACCCTATTGAGGAATCCTCTGCTGATTTATGGGGTGGAAGTAAATCATTTTAGTCAAATCTAATTAAAACAGACTTAAAATAAACACCCCAGGGCTGGGGTGGTCTCAGGTTCATATCTGTCCTCCGATGCACCTCCAGCTAACTTAACCCAAGCTCCAGAGACACCTGAAGGGGCCGAGGCTGAGCACAACCGGTGTGACGATGTTGGCTCAGCTCCCGTGGGTGCATCGGCTGGGACTGAGCACCGCCGGCACTGCCAGTGTCACAGCCCAGGGCGACCCGGCGCGGGGGATGGGAAGCGGGTGGGGGTGCAGCCCCCCGTGACAGCGTGGTGAGGATCACACCTCAGTGACGACAGACCCGGGCAGCCTCGTTATCGCATTCTAATTAATTCAAGCTGCGATTTGCTCTTGAGACAAAGGCAAACAAAAGTTTTCTACCTGCTGGCTTTGCAAAGTCAGTCAGGGCTGGGAAATCTCGCTGTGCCCTCATGGAACTTTGTGGAGGGGTAGGATTAGATTTGAAAGCTGCTGGAGACTGTGGTGTGCCAGGAGCAGAGCTGCGTCCCTCTCTCTGCTCAAACTATCCCGCTTTCAGGCTGGGAATCTCCCAAGGATAAGCTTTTCCATGGGGATGGCAGCATCTCTTCTCTTTGGACCTGTCAGTGGGGTCAAACCCTCTTTGCCTGACCCGTTCATTGCGCGTTTCCTATCCATGGCACTTCCCTAAGCAAACACCCCATCAGCATGGGGGACGTCCAGGTGGGGGATGTCCTCACCAGGTCACCCTAAACGTGACACTGTCCCCATGTGCTGGGTGGCTCTGCTCCCTCTGCAGTCAATGGGGATGGGGGCAACCCAACCTGGGGGGCCCAAATCAGCTCATGCTGGAGCAGAGCCCCCGCGGTGCAGCCACCGCAGTGACCCACTGTTCCATGCTGAAGTCACAGGGAAGTGGCACAGAGGGGTCCCCCCTGGTGAGCACCGGGGGCCGCCTGTCCCATCTCACCTCCCACCTTTGCTCCTTTGGCAGCAGGATAGCAATTATCTTTTAGATTTGTTTTTTTTTTCTTGTTTTCTCAGTTCAGCCACCTGAGGAAGGACAATCAGGGTTGCCATAGCAATGGAAGGATGACTTCTTAATTTGTGGGATTCTTTCTCTTAATTGTTCTGAGAATTGTTATCCCACAAAAACTGCCACCTTTGGAGAATTTCTGTTAGGAACTGCAGTGGCATGGAAGGAGAAGTTTAAAAGAAAGAAAAGCTGATTAAGACATTTTCAGGCAAGAAGAATGAAAAATGTATATTTTGGTGAATTTTCCTGGCCTGTTTCATGCGCTGACAAGAACAAATGCCTGGTATTATCCAGAAACAAGGGCCTGGAATGGGTCCTAAACTTAAATTATTCGTAAGTAATTCACAGTACTTTCACAGACTTTCTGAGGAACAGGAGTATCAGGCAGAACTAACGCATATAACTCAAAACAAAATTGTGTAAAGCTTAACAGAGAACAAATATGATGTCAACAGCTATTTAAATGGGGAGGCACCAAAGGAAAACGTTATTTTTCTATTGCGTTTTTCATCCCCAGACCTCTAAGCCCAAGCCACAGGACAGAGCACCATTGCTTTAATTTTGCATAGAATGAAAAAACTGTGGCTGGCTGAGGGTCGTGCGGCGACGCAATGGCACACGAGGATGGAGCCGGAGGCCCCTGCATTCCCACCGGCTCACTTTGCACACCGATCAGGTGCCACGCGAGTCACCGCTAATGCAAACATCTTCGAACCCCAGCTGACAAACATGGCCCCGGAGAGAGGGCTGATAAATCTAAGTTATTGCAGAGAAGCCGGGAATGTCAGAGCGAGCAGAACAGGCTCCGATTGCTGAAAAACACTCCTGCAAATGCAATATTCCCTTTCTGTAATAAAATCTGTAGATGTAACTCGGTCTGAAGGCTCTGGGCTGATTCAGGATGAGGGTAACCCTATGCCCTGGGGACGCCTCTCCCCCATCGCCAGCTGGATTTGGAGGCTGGAGGCTCGTCTCTGCCACACGCAGCTGTTCATGTGCTGTGATGGTTCTGTGGGCAGAAGAGGAGGAGGAGGAGGAGGAGGAAGGCATCCTGGAGCATCCCTTCTGCTGCTGGGGGATACCAGGTGCAGCTGGTGGGGAAATCCTCCCTCCAGAATAGTTCTGCCACTGGAAAATGCTGATTGGACTCTCTGTCAACATGTTTTAACCAGTGTTCTTTTTAGGGGACCATGGGTATCAAAATGGAGCATTTCATTGTCTTCCAACACCTTTAGAAGGAGTTGCCAATACGTAGCCATTTGAATATTTTTGGTTTTCTTTCAAGGAGACTTTTTTCTCTTTAATTGCTTTAATTGCTTTCATTTTATACCCCATTATAAATCCAAGCATAATATTAAATACATTGAAATCCAATCAAAATTTCAATGTCCTATATATGTTAAAAAGCCATTTAACTGAGCCAAAGCTGCTTTGGAAGGCATCAGATTTAATTTCAGGGGAAACATAATGCTGAATGCTGATGTTGTGGTTTGGAAAAGCAGGCTCATTTACGTAGCCAGGCTTTCTCTGGTAAGTGGAGCGCTGGGTCCCCAAGGATTTGAAGATACTGACAACAAGCTGTTCGGTGACAAGAGGGTCCAAAAAGGTTGGGGAAAGGCTGAGAGATGGAGGGAGACTTACAGGACCATGATCATCTCGAGCAAAGTCCTTCTTCCTCCAGGTATCATCGTGGGCTCAGTATTCCCTGGCTTCCCCTCCAAATGCCTGTTGTCCTTCTTTTTTTTTTCTCTTTTTTTTCTTCTTTTTTTTTTTCTTTTTTTGCAAAGCCCACGGGGATGCGGCAAAAGCAGCGCCCTGCGGAGCTGGGAGCACACTGGGACCCCGATGGGGGGATTCTCCTGGTGCTCGGTGCAACCGTACAAGTCACCTGCAGCTGGGCCAGAACGGCTCTCCCGCACTGCAGCCACCATTGCTTTTTCTTTTCTTCATTTTTCTTTTTCTAATCAAGCCCAGAGGGAAACATAAAACCAACAAAGTGGCAGAAAGCACAGCAAGCTGCAGGGCTAAGGAGAGGGCTCTGGCCGGGGCGGTGGGGACTGGGTGCTGGACCCCACAGAGGACCAAAGCGCCTCCTTTTATTTTTAAAACAACCCATTTTTCTGCCTCTGAGGCCAGTCCTGACTTTCCCAGCACAAACCCCTCACCTGGGACATACTTCTGGGAGGGCACCGGTGAGGCTGTGGAAGCAGAGGGGCTCACACAGGGTGGGGGGACCCCTCTCCATCTCCTTTCCCTCCCCAAACAAACCCATTTCCCAGGTGTTTCAGGGCTGGGATCCCTCACCCTGAGCAGTGCAGCGTGGGCTGGAGACACAAGAGGGCAGGCACAGGCTGTGCAAACGAGAGAGGGCTCTGGCTCTGCTCCCTCTGTCCCCCACCACCCTGCCCTGCTGCCCCTTCCACCTTTGCCAGGGGGGGAAAAGGGATTTTCCTGAGAGATATGTCTTCTGGCCCTATCTGCCTCTTCCATCCTTCTTTCTGAAGGAGATATGAAGCAGTGAGGTCTGTGAGGAATATTCAGGGGCTATGAGCTCCCAAAGCAGCTGCCTCACCCCCCAGGGGTGCGCTGCCCTTCCCTGAGCATCCCCAAGGAAGGGGAAGACAGGTCTCCTTAGCTGGGCTCTGCATCTCAGGGGCTTTTATGGGACCATCCAGGCTCTTCGTCCTTACCATGCACGTCCACCTGCAGAGAGGCTGTTTACAGGGGTGGCGAAAGGTGCCAACAGCCCTTACCATCCCTGACAACCCGTCACCCCATCCCGCCTGGTGCATCCTGTGGTGCATCCCCAGGTGTGACCAGAGCTGCTCTCCTTGGCTCTCAGGACACCCTGGGCACAACCCGAGGCACTGACGTTCACCAGAGAGCTGGCGAGCCAGTGCCAGGCAGCACTGCTGGGCACGGTGCTTCTTCCTCCAGCCTGCAGCCAAAGCACTCTACACAGTTAAATAATAAAAGGCAGCAGATGGTACATGGTATGAATTACAGAAAACAGGATTGTAAAGGCAGCGCGCGTGGTGAACAAATGAAAGCATTAACGCACCAAGCCAAATAATGCAGATGAAGGGGGAGAGGAAGGAGATTTGCAGATGGGTTGATCATGGGTGGGAAAGGGAGACCATTCCTGTCATGAAAATTTTAGGGGGGGAGTGGTCTTGTCCCCAGCTGTGGGGAGATGGTGAGTGCAAGGGTAGACAGGCAGCCAGCTCTGGAGCCCAGGAACGAGGGTGCTGTGGCTTCTCTGTCCTCAGCTGCTTTAATTCTGCTTCACAGGTCGCTTGGATCTATTCAGCGCTCTTCTCCACCCCTCCTGGAAAGAAGATGCAGGTGGTTTGTAAGGCCTCACCTTGGCTGAACTTCTGCTTAATAAAGAAGGGGCACAGCTCTGTTTAGCCCCAAATGGGCTTGTGCTGAGAGCCTGGCTTTCAGGCACGAGCAGATGCAGGAGGAGGGACCGTTTTTTGCATTTCAGGGTTGATGTGGATTTGTATGAAGAGGAACCCAGCCCCTGGCAGCAGCTCCTGCTCCCTCTGCACCCCACCAGTCTGTGAGCACCGGCTGTGGTCTTGACGCAGCCTTGGAACCTCCTGGCTATGGAAGGAGGGTTTGGCTTTGGGGCAGCAAGCTAGTACACTAGAAAGACCTATCGGGAAATTCAACTGCTGGCTGTATTGCAAGCTTTCTGGCTGGCTGCTTGGGAGTCCTTTGTCCTCTCTTTGCCTCAGTTTCCCTGGTGTAAAATGCAGAGAGTAGCATTGCACTGCTGTGTACCGGTGCTGGGATGAGGAGCTCAGCCCGAGGTAGTGCCATAGGATAACCTGTGCTGGGGGATGCTGCAGCAGGGCTTGCCTTTGGCTGCCAGGGCCAAATGCTGCTCTGGAGGTAGCAAGAGCTGAAACTACCTCATCCCTGAGTGAAGATCATCACCGGGAGGACAGAGTGGCTCATGGCCAGGGGACAAGGGACTTGGGGGTCTGTCAGGGGAGATGAAGCACCTGAAGAAGCAAAGGGTGCAAATTGCAATGGCTCTTTCAGGGTCTGCTCTGATGGTAACAGCACTTGGGGTTATAAATTCAAACACTAGCCTCATTTTATCCCAGATAATATTTGGATTTGTCCTCAACTTCATAGGCAGCTGAAAGTGGCTAAGCATTGCCCCACGGACACCGACGGGCTCTGCCTGTGCTGTGACCCGCTGCTCCCACCTCATTCAAGCTGGCAAAGTCACCTCTGGGTGCTACCATGGCCCCTGGGACCCTCGCCTGCTGAGTGCTGTACAGAGGCAGAAACTGTTTTTATATTCTGGATCTGAACAAAAGCAGGCAAAAATACCGCGGTGCACCAAGGCAATATGGAGGGGAGTTACTCCAGACCCTGCTCAGACCCCAGTACCTTTCATCTTCAGGATGAACGCTGCCCATTCCCACTTCCTGCAGCACGCGTTAAGGACGCGCTCATCTATGGAGGCATCATTACAGGATTTTGCAGCATCTCTAGGGTAGGAAACCTTTCCCAGTTTATCTCCCTCCCCGCCTCCTCCTTCCAAACCTCCCAGCTGAATGCACATCTCAGAGCACCTTCCCCAAACACATCCATCACAGCTGCCTCTCGGCAGCAAACAAAACATCTGGCGATCCTGCTGGCCGAAAGTCTTCCGAGTGCTCGGTGGCTTGAGCCCGGGGGCTACCAGGAGCTGCTCGGCACAGCACCCCCCAGCCCCCCCCCCCAAGGCACGGCCGCTCACGGACTCATCCCCCAGGCAGGAGCTGGGGGTCTCCGATGGTGGCCCCCTCTCCCTGCCCTCCCCTGGGCTCTCGCCCTGCTGCGGGGCTCCAGCTCGATGCATGACTCACGGCTCTCAGCGCTTCGCCCTGTCGAGAGTCCTGAAGTGAAGGGAGGCTTTGAGACAGAGACAGAAGAGATGAGAGATGCTGCAGCCCCTCTCCTCCTGCTGCCTCTCCCCACCGGGTCTTGTCCTGTCTGATTTTTTGCTCTGAGCTGCTGTGTGGCAGAGGAAAGGCTTCATGCTATTGCTCTCTCCCCTGCTCGGTGTGCGTGTATGTGTCTGCCTGGAGCTGAGCAGCAATTTTTTTCCTCTCTTTTTTCTTTTTTTTTTTTTTTTTAAAAAGCCTTTCCCTTTCCCTCCCCGTTTTCCTCTCGTACTTCTCCTGCTGAATTAGCTGCCCACCTTTCCCTGAGAGAAGCCCTTGGAAATAACACTGGCAGCACTGAGTGGGTTTTTGGAGTGGTATTTCTTGGAGCCCTGCCCAAAATGGAAGGGTGGGGAGGAGGAGAGATGCCTAAATCCAGCAGCTCGCATCCCCGGAGCACAGGGAGCATCACCCGATCGGTCTGAAAGCCCCGCTACTCTGCAAGACATCAGCTCCGGGAAGAGGCATCCTTGGGCTTTCCGCACTAGTTAACAGGCTGCGAGCTGCCTCCACTTGTTTTAAGCTCGCTCTCTCACTTAATCTCATCTTCCTTTGGCGTGTGTGTGTGTGCATGTGTGTGTGTGTAGGGGGAGGACTTTATTTCCATTGGCTCATCTTTGCCTGCCCACCCACATCTCTTCCACATCACCTTGGTGTCTCCCTAAATAAAACCAGCCCTTCTTATCGCACCGAGGAAATCAAGAGCGAGAGTTTGAATGGATTTTATATAAATATTTACCCCTACGAAGCTACTGCTGAGCTTGTGGGATAAACTCGCAGCAGCTGGCCTGAGACTCTCCTTCTATCTCCCGCCCCTAAAAGGGTTTAATTACTTTTGAGAGTGGAGGGGAGAGATCCAGAGCCCAGCTCCAGCTACAGACTGACCCAAAAAGCAGTGCCAGGATTTAACTACCGATCCCTGATGGATCTGAAGGACAGCACCAGCGAGGGCAGCATGGGCAGCCTGCAGCCTTCCAGCATCCAGATTTTTGCCAACACCTCCACGCTCCACGGGATCCGTCACGTCTTTGTCTATGGGCCGGTGACCATCCGGCGCCTGCTCTGGACCTTGGCCTTTGTGGGCTCATTGGGTCTCCTCCTGGTTGAGAGTTCGGACCGGGTGGCTTTCTACTTCTCCTACCAGCACGTGACCAAAGTGGATGAGGTCGTGGCAAACAGCCTGGTCTTCCCCGCTGTCACCATCTGTAACCTCAATGAGTTTCGCTTCTCCCGGCTCACCACCAACGACCTGTACCACGCTGGGGAGCTCCTGGCTCTGCTTGACGTCAACCTGCAGATCCCCAACCCTCACCTGGCTGACCCGGCTGTCTTAGCCATCCTCCAAGAAAAGGCCAACTTTAAGCAGTATAAACCAAAAGTTTTCAACATGCAGGAGTTCCTGGCACGAGTTGGCCACGACCTGAAGGATATGATGCTGTACTGCAAATTCAAAGGCCAAGAGTGCAACCATGAGGACTTCAAAACTGTGAGTATGAGCAGACACTCTGTTTTTCTCTTCTCTGGGTGTGTGGATGGCGGTGGTGTTGCAGGACCAGGACAACACTGGAGGTCACTGGCCCACCTGTATGGGCACGGTGCTATGAGTGAATGGTGTCTGCTGGGCTCTGGCATGGCTGAGGAGGAGGAGGAGGCAGCCTGTTGAGTTGCAGTTTGTTTGCTGGAGTCCTAACGGGGGGTTTTGTGGGGCCAGCCCTGCAAGGGGCTCACAGCAGGTCCAGCCTCCATCCTGCATAAGGCCCACGGCTGCTTGGTGTCAGACCAGGGCATCAGATGGGCCCTGCTGAGCATCAGAGGGGGCTTGGGGGTCTCTTGTTATGGCTAGTGAATGTCAGCTGGCTGAAGAAAGTAGAGAGGGCTGGAAAGAGGCCAGCAGGAAAGGCAGGTGTTCGGGGATGGTCTGAGTGATGTCCGTTAGCCAGTTGTATTTCCCTGGATGTTTGTAGCCTCGCTGAAATCGTGTGTATTGGGTCTGAGACCCAATGCATCGTGGAAGGGGAAATTTTTCTGCTTGTTCCTGGTGGTCACGGCTCATAAATCCTAGTTTGCTGCACAGTGTGGGCACCAGCTGGGTCCCTTCCTGGTGCTGTGTTAGACAGAAGGGGGACGGGAAGAAGAAGAAGAGGAAAAGAAATGAGGCTCAGCTCTGATCCCAGTCTGCTCCTAGGCTGGCGGGGAGGTGGAGCGAGCTGCTTAGCCTGAGGATCCTGGAGGAAGAAGACACTGCTCAGTTTACAGCTTCTGGGTGACACCCTGATGGCAGTGCAGGTTGGCCTGAATAGTTTGGCTGGCAAAAAGTATCAGCTTAAAATAAAAATAAAAAGTAGGTTGCCTGGCAGCAGTGATGCCCCCTGTGTGCTGCTGGGGCGGTGAGATGGCTGGGCTGGGCGAGTGGCTGTGCCCCGCAGGCTGGTGGCTTGGGTCACATCCTGGCAGAGATGTGGGGGTGCGGGCTGGGGACCGGGCTAAGTCTTCCTTTGCTTGCAGGCCACGCTGGCCAGTCCCTTTGCACCACCTGTGCTGGCTGGGGGGGTTGGTAATCCTGGAGTCAGTAACGCTGCAGCTTTCAGACGGTTGTTTCTCTGGGAGCGATGCTGCTTGTTCTGCTCACTGCTATACGTCCTGCACGGACAGGCAGGTGCCATGTCAGGTTTTGTGGTGGTCTGGTTTGTCAGCAGAGGAACTTCATCTGTTTTTAGGAGACAGGAATATTTTCTGGCTCGGCTGCTTTTGGATCTCCCAGCAAATCAGCCCAACTGACTCATGCTACAAATCACCTGGACTGTGCTCTCCTTAAATGTCTGAGCAGGAATATATACTTTTATGCCTCAGTTATTGCCTGTGCATAATCCTGATGCCTTGCCCGTTTCAAACTGGATATCCAGGCAAACTGCTCCTTTGCTTCTGTTGCTTGGGCAGGTCTGAGCAGAGGCTGGGTCATGAGAGTCGTAGGAAGGCAGCAAGAAAGTCACTAGGAGAAGAGCTTGCTAAAGAAAAGCCATGTGTGACTAAGTCTGGAGAATGGCATAGAAAAGGAGAAACACATGCAAAAGTCTGGGGGACAGGAGAGTTGGGGGGGAGGACGTATCCCAACGGGGTGGACAGGCCTCCCCCTAACCCTAGCGAGGGCGCGGGGAGAGGGAGGTTTTTTGCCTGGGGGCTTCCCAATAATTCACTAAACACCAGCCAAAAGCAAAAGGCGCCCAGCCAGCAAGCAAGCAGCACGTCCAAAACATCTGCAGGACTTAAAAAAGCAGGTCCTGTTCTCAGATAGGAAGGGAGCTCTTGGCAGCCTCCGTGGAACATGGTGGGGTGTCATCTCCCTAGCCATTTAGTTTTTTGAGGTAGCTGCTTCTAAAACAAGGATGATTTTTTTTCCACGGGGCATACAGTAGTTTCCAGAAAGACTAAACATTCCCAGTCTGCTGAATAAATCCTTGCCCTGCTAAAACAGGTTAGGGCCGGCTAGAAACAGACGGGGTATTACAGACTGACAGTGCTTGTCCTTGTCAAAGTACTGTAGGGATCCAGCAACAGGGCGGTGAAATACTTCAGTCCATGCTGCAAAGCAGCTCCTAGCTGATCCTGCAGACACCTTCCCGGCACGTCCCACTGTGCCTTTCTAACAGAGGCAGGTGTTCCAGGCTCACCGACTCCAGGTGGTCCCTCAGGTTACAGCAATCCGGGGAGCATCCGTCAAAAGGGACGCAACAACCCTGTTTTCCTTCCAGATCTTAGCTCTCAGAGATAAAAGGCAGCAAAAAGTGCTTGAAAGATGAGTAGGTTGTTCCACAGGGAGCATGCTGTAAAGGTCTTTGAACTGCCTCCGGGCTGAATCAGAACCTCATGTCCTGGATGAATTTTGCATTTAATCACCAACGACCTGTTGCAACTGAATATAGGCTGACAGCCCATCCATCCTGCTGCGTTACCCCTTGGAAAAAGAGGAGAAGCAGCATCACTGAAGCCTGATTTCTCTCCTGTCAGGAAACAGAGGGTGTAAATCCCGGAGCAGTGTTGTAATACGTCATCATGGTGAAGAACTCCAGCTCTGTTTCTGTACTCCCTAAATCCATGCACCTGGGAGCAGAAGAGGCAGGGGTTTTGCAGCAGGAGGCTGCATCAAAGCGGTTAGCTCTGCGCTAAGGCACTGCTAGAGAAGTTAGGGCAGTGTTGCCGGCTTGGTCAGCGGTCCCTTTTGATGCATAGGGGGGGTGTTGTGTGCAGTGTGTCCCCTGAGTAATGCTCAGGTTGCTTTTGTCACCTGGGAAAGCAGAAGCTGGAATGGCAGTGTCCTGGCACTTCGAAAACGTGACTTTGCTCTCCTTCCTCCTCCGCTTCCCCGCTTCAGTTCTCTGTCACCACTTTAACAGGATTTGAGCTGTGCTTTCCTTACACTCCCTGTTCCTTCTCCCCAGGATAATGTCTAATGCTTCTCAGATGTTTCCCCATATTATGGTCTGCTCCGAGGAGTGAGTCCCCTAAGCTTTCCTGCAGAGATACATCCAAAGGGAACAGCAAGGTTTTAGCAGAGTATGTGCAGATTCCTGAGCTGGCATTGCAATGCACCGAGCAGTGGATAAGATAATGCAGACCTCTGCTGTAGGCAAAGCGATGAAGAATAGAAAATTGGCAGAACACAAACACGCTTTAGCAAACCCATTCCCTTCAAGTGTTCGGAGGAGGGAAGCCTGATAACAGCAGCAGCCAAGGAAATCCCCTCCTTTTTTTCTGCATTGCTCCTCCCGGGAGGTCTCGGTTGAAAATGACCTGGCAGATGGCATTTTTCTGGAGAAGCTGTGCTCATGCTGCTCGACATGACATTAAGGTCTTCCCATCCTACTGCTGCTGAGCGTGGTAAAGCTGTGGCTTGTCAGCTCTAGACACAGGGCTGGGATTTTTGGGGGACCTCTGTGGGTGTGCTGGAGCGAAGCCTCTTCCCTGGGCCTGTTGGTGTGGCTCGAGGTCCTGTGCTGCTCCAGCATGGGATGAACTGGGCAATGGCAGGGGATTGATTTGTGTGTGTGGCACAGAAAATGCATGGGGCAACAGGGGAGAAAAGCCTGTGAAAACCCTTTTAGCCCATGGGGTAAACGCAGAATGACTGATGGGATGAACTGGGAGCGGATACTGAGAATATGAGCAGCCAGGGGAATGGGCAATCCCAGTCCCACCTGGCTGAGAAAATCAACCCCAACAGCCGAGCCCTGCCAGAGGTACTCAGATGATGGCAGCGGGTGTGCATCCTGGTGCATGAGTGTGTTTTTCAATCGGGTCATTTGCTAAACGGAATGTGTAGCGTGTGCTTCCTCACACATCCAATTCATTTCTGAGGTAACACAATAACTTAGCTTGTGCCTGCTACGCCTTCGTTGCCAGATGTCTATTTATTTTCAGTGGCCATGACAATCAAAGGATATAACTCATATATTTTCAATACACATTCCTACTGACAGACAGTGTCCGCATAATGGAGGGTATCTCACGTGAATATTTCTATTTTGAGACACAAGTTTCTGTCAATCTGTCTTTCTCCATGCATTTTTTTTTTCTCCCATTCTCTCGTGTGCCCATGAGGCCAGCATTTAGTAAATAGCTTTTGCTTTTGGGGCTAATTAGTCCATTCTCATCTCCTATGATGCAATTTCCACATCCATCAAGAAAAAAAAAATCAGAGTTATGGCGGCTGGATTCGGAAAAAATATTACTTCTTTCTTTTTAGCATTTTTTCTGGGAAATTGTGACTTTTCCCAAAGTTTGCTCCAGAATCTGAGATGTCATAATGAGATCTGCAGTTCTGTGATACCTTTTACATGAATAGGTAGTTCTTCCACTAGGAGACCACATCCTTGCACAGCTTTCTCAGTCTGCATGATGACATCGTGAGTTTGCCGGGGCTGTTGCATTCCAGTGCGTGGGCATTGGCATGGGAGGCAGTGCAGGATCAGCATGTTGCTGTTGTTGGTTTCTCAGTTGGGTGTCTAAAATGAGGTGTCTTGTTCCTGGGCCACATATCCGGCTGACACCTAAACCATGCCCTTGGGAAGCGCAGACCTTCATTCTACCCAGCGTTTGCCTAGACTAAGTTTCTCTCTCCCTTAAGCATTTAGCTGTAAAATGAGCATCGTGGTGCTTCCCCATGGTGCTGGTGGGGTTTGTATTTCCTTTATTTATTACAAAATGGTAGGATAATGTTTTAAAATTCACCAGAAAGTTTCATGGGAGGATGCCATTTGGGATGAACATCTGTTCGTGAAAAAAGCTTCCTGGGTCTTGAATGGTTACTGGAGTGAAAATCTAATGAAGAGAAGGCTGTAGAACTTCAGTGGGGTCTTTTCATGGCAAACCCAGTTTTAAGCCCTTTAATCTGAAAATATTCACCCTGGGTGAAACAGCTCCCATAGGACAGAACCTTCAGAAGCGTGACTGCAGCTCATTTACTTGGGACATTGGTGCTCTACATTTGAGGCATTGGCCTGACTCAAGACCTGAGCAGCACACTGATGAACTCTTCCTTAATTTTCTTTTAAAAGATCTGTGGTTTTGTTCTGGTTTGAGCCATTTCTTCACCAGGCGCACTCCCATCCCTCACTAGGGGTTTGGGATGGGAAATAATCTAAAGATCTGAGATATCTCGGAAATGTGCACAGCCAAAGTATCAGGGAGAGCAGGAGATCAGAGGGTTTTGAATGCAAAGGGAGATGAGGCACAAGGAGGGTGCTGGAGGATGAAAGACAAAGCATTCTGTATGTGAGAGCCAGCTGTGGGCTCAGCCTCCCCTTGCCTGTGGCCTCGGCTTATGCCACGCACCTGGCCGCTTTGTTGGAAGGAGCACAAGAACCACTCTTGTCTTCTGAGTGATCCCCATTCATCAGTTATTTATCAGGAGGCCAAGGCAGAGCTCCTCTGTCCCGCCCCATCCACACCACATCTGCCAAGGGATCTGCACTCCGAACAGCATCTGGAGCTGAAGCAAAATGCCAACACTGCCTTTGAGATGAGGAAGCAATGCTGAGCAAGAGTATGTCATCAGAGCTGCAAGGATAGAGGAGATGTTTGGGGGCTGCAAGACTTTATCAGAATTTTCCTGGGAATTGCATGAGGCTTTCCTTTGCATTGGAAGTACCTCTGAGTCCAGCTTCTTGTACCTCAACTCTCCTACCTATAAAATGGGGGGGGAATAGCCTTTCTCCCAGAGAGACACTGAGAAGTGCTAGAAAGCTGCGGACGGGCAAGGTTGTAAAAAGCAGAGAATAAGGATGATAAATGTCTTCCAGTCACCATGTCCTGGTGCCTCCTCAGGCCATGGCTCTCCACAGCCAACAGGTTTCATCTCACAGGGTCTCGCTGACAACTGGTCTTGGATGGGGGGTCTCCTGGGTACAGTACTTGCTGCCTGCAGTGGATGAAGGGTGAAACCATGGAAAGCATTGAAAAGTAGTTGTGCTTTTTCTACATGAACCAGACTTAAATCTAGTCATGCCCACAACTGTAAGTGAAGGCCAGGAAAGAAAAGGAATGTATAAAAAAAACCAGCGTGGTTTCCATCTGGACAGGTAAATTGGGACAATGCAGCTTGTCCTAACCTTCTTCCATACACCTCATGGAAGTGCCCCTTGGAGACTTCTTGACAAATGGTAAATAACCTCCCAGATGTTCTCTCTTGCAGAATCCTGGTGCTTTTCTGACCAAGTGCAGTGATGCCCTGTGAAAAAGCATGATGTGACTGCCGTAAGCCACTCTGTGGGTTTAATCTAAACACTCCTTGCAAGATCCTGACCACTATGGTTCAATGTCCATGATACCCATGGAAGAAATGGGCAAAAGTCAAAACCAGTGGTCTTAAAGAGAAATAGAAGTTCTCACTTGATTAAAGGAGAAAACAGGTCTGGCTTCAGTGATGGCCTGGGTGGCCTCCTGAGGTCCCTTCCAACCTGAATTATTTTATGTTTCTATAATAAAAAGCAGGTGCATACCTGCTGGGTCTTACCCCCTTTTGCTGTTTTTTGGGGAGTCTCATTTTTTCATAGAATTGCAGAACGGTTTGGGTTAGAAGGGACCTTAAAGACCATCTCATTCCACCACCCTGCCATGGGCAGGGACACCTTCCACTGGACCAGGTTGCTCCAAGCCCTGTCCAACCTGGCCTGGGACACTTCCAGGGATGGGGCATCCACAGCTCCTCTGGGCAGCCTGTGCCGGTGCCTCTGCACCCTCACAGCGAGGAATTTCTTCCTAACAGCTAATCTGCATCTCCCCTCTTTCAGTGTAAAGCCATTCCCCCTTGTCCTATCACTACATGCCCTTGTACAAAGCCCCTCTCCAGCTTTCTTGTTGGCCCCTTTAGGCGCTGGAAGGTGCTATAAGGTCTCCTCAGAGCCTTCTCTTCTGCAGGCTGAACAACCCCAGCTCTTTCAGTGTGTCTTCACAGGAGAGGCGTTTCAGTCCTCTGATCATCTTTGTGGCTTCCTCTGGACTCGCTCCACCAGGTCTATGTCCTTCTCATGTTGGGGGCCTCAGAGCAGATGCAGCCCTGCAGGTGGGATCTCACCAGAGTGGAGTAGAAGGCAACAGTCCCCTCCCTCGCCCTGCTGGCCGCGCTGCTGGTGATGCAACCCAGGACATGGTTGGCTTTCTGGGCTGCAGGCACACATTGCCAGCTCATGCTGAGCTTCGCATCAACCAACACCTCCAAGTCCTTTTTCTCAAGATGGCTCTCACTCCATGCTCCACCCAGCCTGGTTTTGTGCTTGGGATTGCCCTTGTACAGGACCTTGCACTTGGCCTTGTTGAACTTCATGAGGTTCTCATGGGCCCACATCTCAAGCCTGTCAAGGTCCCTCTGGATGGCGTCCCTTCCCTCCAGCGTGTCAACCATACCACACAGCTTGGTGTCATCAGCAAACTCGCTGAGGCTGCACTTGATCCCACTGTCCGTGTCACTGATGAAGATGTTAAACAGCACCGATCCCAATACTGAGCCTTGATGAGCACCGCTCGTCACTGGTCTGCACTCGTACGCAATTCACTGTCGATCTTCAATGCAAGCATGCAAGATCAGAGCCAGCTTTGGAAGATGGTTGCCTTCCCCGCTGTGAGCCTTGCATACAAGTTCGAGTTTGCATTCCTGACCTACGGGAAAAAATTGGCCTAAAATGCACAGTTGTTGACAACTGTGTCTGCACCGAACATCTGAGGCACTCATGGTTCTGATTCCATAATGAGCCCGTCACAGTTTCTCTGAGCAAGCCCCTGTCCTTTTCCATCTCCGGAAACCATCCTCATTCACTTTAGAAGGAGGAAGCAGAGATTCCCTCAAAAAACCCTCAAATCCATCATTCAGCTCCTCTCGACTGAGAAAATGTGCCCTGCAGGTCCTGAGGAGCGCAGCTGGCTGCACAGCAGCAGGGCCAGGAGGTCAGCTGAGGCATCTCCATCGCCTCCAGCAGGACCTGGCGTCTGCAAGGCCCTCCCACACCTTCAGAAAAGCATTTGTTAAAGGGATTTGTACCTGGAGTGCCAGCCAGACTCAGCTTGGCCAGCGCAGCAGAGTTACATGTGAATTGGCTGTCGGGGACGCGTGATCGAGGTGCGGGCGACACAGGACAATATATTGCTCAGCTGCCGTGGTGAGGTGGACCCGAGCAGGGTGCCAGCTGCTGCGTTGCTGCCACAGCTATACCAACTGTATGAAGTACTCAAAAATATATAGAAAGTATTTTGCCTACTGGGCTGACATGAGCCTTCATGCAGTTTTCTATAGGAAGAACTCTTTGGGAAAATAGATCCACAAAAAACTTTTCTTGCCTAGAGATGGGCACAGCTATGAGCTGGAGAGTGTAGAGGGAGGAGAACACAAACTGGGGCTATACGTGCAGGCTGCAAACATCAGTGGGTATTTTGCCACCTGCGCCTGTTGAGAGGTTGAGAAAAAAAGCCTTAATTGTATTTGCTTTATTGAGGCATAAGCATAACCTCAACGGTCTTCTAAAAGCTCGTTGGGATTTCCAGACCTGTGAATAGCTGTGAGGAAACCTCTTAGGGATCACAAGCTTAACAAGCTAAGATGGAAAATGAGGTGGACATATCTGACTCCGTCTGCCATGGATTAATCTATGAGACCAGCACCAGGCAAACAAAATTGCCCCTTGGAGGTAAAAGAGCCTGTGAGTCATTTAAACAAATTGACAGCAGTATGCTCAGGGCTCATCAAGAAACAATTTCCATCCGGCCATGAATATTTACAACCTAAGCACATTCCATTATTTGAAGAAAAGCTGAATTGTTTTGATCGTTTGTTGCTGTTGTTGCTGTTGAAGAAAGGATTTAGCCTGTGTGTTAAGTCAAGGAGCGTGAAGAGGTGAACGGTAATGGAAAATGCACATATATTTGCTCAGGGTGAGCTGGATGAAAGGAGTTTTAATCTGCACTTGGTTCGATGTCCAGAGAGGAGCCCGTGGCAGGGGAACCTGGGCCATCAGGGCTGTCTCACGTGTGGTAGAGGTTGCTCGGTTGTCTGCTCCTGTCAGATGAGCATCGTGATTTCCTCAGGGACTGGAATTTGAAAAGAACATCAGAAGGGAAAAAGACTGAGCCAAAGCTAATCTACACATCGAGTGCTTTTTCACATCAGTTTGACATTGCACGAGAAGGTGATTCCAGGCTCTGCCCAGGTGGTGGGAGCTTCACACGGAGCCTTCAGGCTTCCCTCTCAGTAGGTCCAAAGCTTGTTCAGATCTCACTTCCAGTGTGAGTTTGTTGGGAAATGGGGTTTGTCCTGAGGGAAACCAACAGTTCTGAGTCTGTCCTCCTCCCATATCTGAAAAAAACCCCACCAAAACCAAACCAAACTGGTTAAGGGCCAAAAATTTTAGTGGGATGACATTTTACCTGCTTTATAAATCTGAATCTTCACGATGCTGTTTCAACGATGTTGAAGACTGATATATAAATGAATGTAACATAAAGGTGGGCATGAAATTAGAAGAATTAAAAATGTGTTTGCCTTTTTAAAGGTTTTGTCATTGTTGGAGGAAGAAAGTCAGACCAACCCATTTAGACATTTTCTTGTGTCATGTTTCACCCATGTTCTTTCCAAGCTTTCTGAAATCCCACGCTGGTGCAGAGGAGGACAGTCATGCAAGGACCTGACTTCATGGGGCTGAATCCCATCACAGTGATTCAAACTGTTTGTTCACCTGAATGGTTGAGGGAAATTAATCTTAGGCCAGGAAAAGAGAGTAAATAAACTCAAGCAAATGTTCTCCGGTGACTTAACTGCATGTACTATGAACGGAATAATTTAAGGGCTCAAATCTCTGCCACCGTGACAGGTGACTTACTTCCCCCAGTTCAAATAGAAAATGATGAGCTGAAGCCCTGGCGCAGCAGCGAGGAGAGTGTAATTGTCATGTGGGATCACTCAATGGCAAGCAAGAAAACATCACTGCCGTCTGCCATAGGCAGGACAATAAAGGACTAAATTAATTGCAGAGGACAGTTAATGACCAGTGGGAGGAATTAATGTAAGCTTAACCCTTAATTAGCTAAACTTTCAACAGCACACTCCACTGCTCCCTGGCACTAAAATGGATGGCATAGGGAGAGAGGTGTCCATTAGAGCCTCTGTATTCCTTCCACCACCAGCTGCTACGCTTTGGGCGAGCAGCATGTGTGATCCATCTCTGCCCACTGCGCACGAAGCGTCAGCGGCGCTGTCACCTCATCAGCAGTTTGCCAGTGATGGAGAAACCTGTGAGAACTCAACAAGGATACCAGAGAGGCTTCAGTCTGACCTCAAACGGGTGATAGCTTTACATGTTGGGAGATGGGAGGGACCCTGTGCCATCTGGAAAGTGATGATTTAGTTGAGAGGGACCTTGGAATAGAACAGAATTTTTGCCACCACCATGTTTCTTGTCTTTTTTGCTGAAAATATGAACCAGAAATGTTGCTGTGAATTCTGCTAGGAGCTGCAGTTTCGGTTCATCATACTGCTGTTTTTCTCTGGGCACACTGGTTGGATTATATCTCCCAGAACATAACATGTCTTCTCTTTTGCTAGGGAGGTGATGGCTGGTTACAGCAGTCACCGTCCTGTTGTATTATTGGGTTTTTTTTTTGACGCATTTAATGTTCGGGGATTCTTTCTTTTTTTAATGAAAGGAAACAAAGTATTTTCCCAGAAGGTTTTGTGAAAACTGCTGCTGTGATAGTTTCTCAAACAATATTCCCATCTAAACCAATCTTTATGTAAAAAGTTGAAACAGTTTTCATCAGTAGCATGACGAGACAGGGGGTCGATATCATGCCCTCATTAAGGGAAGGAGTTGCTGTGCCAGATGTTAAGCTTCATACTTGTTGATTGAACTGCATTTTTTGTACTCCACCCTGGCAATGAATCCCACAGCCACCATCCCTTCCACAGATGCTCCAGGAACACTCTAAGTGGCCATTAACTAATGCTGAATTATGATGGAGCATCTCCTGAAATACATGTGACATCCACATGAATAACAAATGAATTTGTTTCTGTCAAGGCAAAGACAAGGGATTGGAGTTGAATTATTATGAGTGCCGTTTGCTGCTCCACACCAACTGCAACGAGCTCCTTATAGGGCGCGTGTAATTACAGAGATGCAAACGACGGCAGAGGGATGCCGTGAGTGAGAAGATGCAATGGTATATATGGCTGTCAAGGATAAGCCGTGGGAGAAAGCAAGTCCCAGGCTGACAAACCAATCCTATTTCCACTGAACATCAGCAGAATTTGCCTCCTAAAGACATTAATGAGAGTGAGATCATGCTGTTAGCCCCCACAATTGCATCCATCCTGGAAAAATCCTTCTCTTCTCATTATCACTTGGTAGTACAAAAAGACCCTTAGAGGTCAGTCCTATGATGATGCCTCTGTACGTCTGCACCCCTCCAGGGAAAAAGAGATCAAGGGGGAAAGGATTTTTCTATGGTGTGCATGCATGGCACTAGAAAAATGTGCAAGGGTCTCCTATAGTGCTTATAGGACTCTAAAGTTTCTCAAAACTGTTTCTCTGCTGGGTACGTCAGTGTTTAGAAACTTGTGCTACATCTCTGCTTCTGTGGGCACGTCGCAGCGGGTTGAGCCTTGGCTCCCAGCTCCTCCTTCCCTGTCCGTGTGGTGTACCTTGGGGTGCGGTGCAGGGTGTGAAGTGGCAGGTTAAATGAGGTGGGGGAAAAGGAACAGGGGAGAGCAGCAGAGGAAGAGGGAAGATGAGACAGAAATTGGAGAAAACTGTGTTTATGGCATGAGGAAGCAGAGCCCTGAGGCTGGTTCAAAGAAAAATTCAGATCAGAAGCAAGCATGGTTTTTTGAAACACGGATTGATGAGCCTGGAATTGGTCTGAACATTTCCATTGCAAACTTTCCATCAGAAAATGCTTTCTGAATGCAAAAAATTGCTTTCTTACAGTTACACTGACTGGGATGAGATTTCCCATGAGAAAAACGAAAGCTTTTTGTCTTAAAGCATTTCTATTTTCCATGAAGTTAATTAAAAAAAAAATAATCTCTCAGCAAAACATAATCTTAAAACCCTGGAATGTCTCATTAAATGGATATTCTGATTTTCAGCTAGTTCTGAGTTAGGTAATGGAAAAAGCCACCCGGAGCTGGGAAACTTTCCAGCATGTGCAGCCTCTACACCTTGCACTTGTAGGTTAGGTGCACCCCAGGCTCTATTTTACACGGGGTTTGAGGCAAAACCTGGTATCACCTGATGTTAGGCAGGGTGAACCCCAAGTTACATACTCATATCTGGCTTTCCCTGAACAGGGGGATTTCATACCCTGCTTTCAAACGAGGCCTGGGTTTCAGAGCAAGATGCTCTCTGATCGGCCATCCTCTGACCTTTCTGCACATGGCTTAGGTTTAGCCTTATTTCCTGATAATAAAAGGTTTCAGCAATTTTGCCTCCATCTGAAAGAGCAGAAGTCTCAAAAAACCTTCAGTTTCTGCAAAGTTTCATCAAAACTGGCAGCTGGGACAGACCCAAACTCAAGCCCACCAAGGAAAAGCAGGGTCAACGATGGTATTATACATTTTGTCTGACAGCAACCAGCTGTCCAACAGACATATGTGCCCCACTTTCTCCTACAGCAGGCTGGCAGTAACGAGACAGCTTACACTTTTCTGGCAGTATGGACAGCACAACAAAGGAAAAATCATACAGAGCTGTGCTACCCATGGGACATGGAGAAACAACTCAGGGGTAGATCTGTGTCCGTGTGAAAGTAGGTACATGGATGAGGATGTTACTGCTCCTGGTTTATTCTGCTGTGCCTGGTGGGAGTCCTAAGGAACCTGGGACAGAGCGGGGAGAGGTTAGAAGACAAAATGCCCACATCCTTCGGAAAAAAAACTTCATTAGTTCTTCAGTTTCAAGAGCAATCCGTTTTATAGCGGATTTGTTTTTTCCCAGATTATGTAAAGCATTCATCTCTCTCCTTGCATTTGCTGGAGAGACTTTCTTCTGCTGAGTGTGTGGGTCACTGAACGCGCACACACGCGTGTCTCTACCTATAGATGCATGCATCAGCCTGCTGGGCTGCCACTGCAGGTGCTGCTGGGAGCACAGGTTCTGTATCCCTGTTTTTTAACCACCACATTGTTGAGGAAGTCAGGGACACTCATGCTGGTTTATTATTCAGGCATGGCTTTGGAATATAGTACTGTATATACAATATGGGCTACACAGAGGATGTGGGGAGGACAAGAGCCTTGTGGCGCTGGGTGGTTTCTGCAATATAATGCCCACACCCCATCTCTCAGAAAGAAAGTGGGACTGTGGAAGAGGGACTGGGAGACTGGAAACATCCTTTTATTTTTAAGCAAAGGCCCAGACAAATGGCATCAATCTCATTCTTCCCTGCTGAGCTTGGGAAAGGGCAGGAAAAGTACAAATTTAAACCATTTGAACACCTGCCTTTGCCGGGCTCTACCATTCTGATTAGTTCCCAACCATCCTGGTGTGGCTTCTTTTGTCCTTGAGGCTCATGGTTCTCCAGAAGAGGTGGGAAAAGGCAAAGAGCTCCTGTACGGAGCCCTCCAGGCTTGCTCCCACTGTGCCCTCTGCCCCACCCCACAAGCAGGAGGCTGTGAGCAGAAATACTGCCTTTTTGCTGCACCACCAGGGTTACCCATCTGGTCCCATCACGTCCATGGTGGTTAGCGCTTGGACTCCAGCCTGAAGTGAGCCAGCAGCTGATTTCCTTGGGCAGAATGCAGGGGTGCCGCTGTCTCGCCCCATGGCATGCACAGGACAGATGGCGTGGGTGGGAGCTGCCCTGCCCACCGCCTCCCAGGGACCAGACCACTCGCCATAATATCCATCACAGAAGATGAAGTACCTGCGGACACACTGAGGGGGATGAAGAGAAGACCCCAAAACCCATATAGAGGTGATGCTGCTTTGTTTCACCAGGATCCACTCCCAGCAGAGTGGATCTCCATGGAACTCCACAGAGTTCCCCCTCCCACCAAGCAGCTCTGCGTGTGCCTGATTCCCGGCAGCAGGAGCGGGCTGGTGGTGCAGCTGTGAGCCCGTTCTGCAGGACGAGGGATGCCCGAGCTGACCCCAGCTTTGCATCGTGCTCCTCGAGCCATGGGTGGGAGCAGCCGCCTGCTCAGCTCTGAGCCCCCGCAACACCGTGTCGGTGCAGCCTTCGCACACCCCTGCTCATATCAATGATAAAATTGTCTGCTCCTTGGGGTGAGGACTGCCTGCCTGGTTTATGTTTATTATTAAACATTTATTTTTTAAATTGATTAAAAATTAAATAAGGGAGGCAATTTCTTTTAGCCTGCCTCAGAGAATGACATGGGTTGTGATTTTGTGCAGAGACAAGAACATTCATCATTCCCATTTGGAAGGAATTAAAACTAAATAATTTTTCTACAAATGTCTTCACGCAAAAAACATTTTGATAGCCTTGCTTATTTGCAAGTCAAGTACACAGTGTACCTGAGCATCCACAGCTATTGCCAGCTCCGCATACCCCAGATAGCTTCTGCAAGTGCCTGCAGGCTAAACAGCAATCCTAACTGAAACGTCTGCCTCCCTTCCACTTTGGAATGCTGTTAAATGTGGAAGGATACTTCTAAGCCTCAGATTACTCCTCCATTTTGTGGCCCGTTGGCCGTTTGTTGGTACAATTAATTGCAGCATATTTTCCTTCCATGTTTCAAACCTATCTGTAACGGTACCCCTTGCAGGGGGTTGAAGTCAAGCGCAGCTACCACCGGTGAATTCATGTGGCAAACTATTTCTAGAGATCAGGCAAGGGCAGTTGAGTCACTAGGAACAGGGCAATGTGTTGTGCATTTATCTTCTTGCAAATCAGGTAGGTAGGTACACAGTTCCCATTTGCAAAGTGCTTTTGGAAGCTGGGGAAGAGGTGTAAGTGAATTGTTAACACTGTTGTTTTAGCTTGTGTATTCTGGTCCTTCCATGGTTTTTTCTATCAGGAAGAGAAATAAATGTCTGAGTCAGGTATGTTCTTGTAATTGCACTTGTCTTGCAGAAAAGACACGCACACTTCCATTACACACAATAAACCCAGAGAACAGCACGCAACTTCTGTGCCGAGATAACCTTCAGTCTGCCCCTCCTCCAAGCTGTGTGCCCCAGCAGCTCCAGCTCTCTGCAGTGTTTCACGGCCCCACTCAGAAGCATTTCTCTTTGCTTTCTGTCCAGGCACATCCAGGCTTGAGATTTCCCAGTTATTGGGTGTGCAACCAGGGGTCCCTCTCAGGCCACATCCCAGCGATGTTTTTCAGCCAAGATGTTGGCTCCTGTCTCACTGGATTGTTCAGGAGGGTGATGATTCAGTGATGCAGATGATGATTTTCTATCACTTATTACAGCAGTGATGCTCTAAACCCCAGTTTTATGCATGTGATGCTTGCTACTCGTGGGGAAACCCGCATTCCTGAGATATCCATCTGGGCAGTCCCCCCGGGGAGGGGGTTGTATCTTGCTCCTGAGTTGAGAGGCAGTTTCCCGTAACCCCTTGCTGGGTTTTTCTACCTGCCCAGTGCAAGCTGGGAGAGGAAGGAAAGGTTGGGGGAAGGGGAGGCTGCTGCTGGGAGTAGTGCCCGGGCTGGTGGGGACTGGGGAGGCTGCTGTCTCTGCTGTAGGTAGGCAAAGGGCTGTAGCAAAGGATATTCACTAGGGATCATGCTGGAACATTCAGCTCGTTTCTTGCAGGCACCAGGGAGTTGTCAGATGGTCCTCTGGACTATCCTGGACCATCTTTGGACCAACTTGCCGTGCATGTGAAGAGCAGGCTGGTGGCTGTGAGCTGGGCAGACCTTCTACTGGTGGAAGCAAAGGGCAGGTCTTTGGCCAAGTCCCAGGAGGAAGAGGAACTGTGTGCTCCTCTGCCTCACACAGCAAAAGCAAAACACAGCACAGCAGGAGCAACATCAAGCTTTTGCTCAAGTTACCACATTTTCCAGGGATGTGGGAATGGGTCCCCAAGTGCAGCATCATGTGAATGCACCTTTGGGAGCCCAGGCTCTGCCCTTTGATGCCAATTTCTTTTGGGGTCTCTGCAAACTGTATCCCTTTGTGCAGCACAGATGGCTATGGAAACGCACAGGCAGGAGCATGTCTAACCGTGGCAGCTGATATTCTTGCGACCCTGAGGTCAACTGCCTGCTCTGCTGTCTGTGTGATCTCGGCTCTAAGAAAGGATTTGAATTCAAGTGAGTGAGGAACATTTATATGAGCCTCCATTGCTGGAAATAATGCTTAGCTCTATTCTTTCTCTGTATTTTTCATTCCAGACTGTCATAAAAAAATACTTCCATGCTGAATTTCATAGCTTTTCTTCCTCCTTTACCAGTAACACAAAATTATCTTCCTGTTTCTTTAAAATCCTGAGGTTTAGCAAGTAGATAAATTATACTTAAAATCCCAGCCCCAACTGTGAGGCGGATATTTCTTTCCTCTCAAGGAACCTTTCCTGTGACTTGCTATTTTGAGCTCCATCATGGTTGTCGCCATGCAATGGCAACTTTGTGGAAAAGGAGGGTAAGTGCTAAGGTTAAAACAGGTTCAAGCATAATCCAGAGTGCCCTTGGCAAAGACAGAAGTGTTTTACTGGGACTCATTCATCATTGCCTGACTGCTTAAAGTGGTGGAATGGCTCATTATTGTTTTTATATGCCTTTATGAGAGCTGCAGAAGAGCCAAAGAGAAAAGTACCACTATTTTCCTCCCTTAACCCACACTCAACAGGGAACAATAATATTTAAGACCTTGGCGTGCAATGTAAAAGGTTTTTTCTTCAGAAACCAAATTCCCCTGCATGAGCCACATGGAGCAGGTCGGGCTCAGCTCCAGAGGAGGTTTCTCTTGGTTTGTGGAGTTACATCTACGACAGCATTTTGGAGCTGATAGCGGAGAGCTGCAATTGCCAGACCTGCCATCATGAAACCATCACCTGCCCCTAAGCCAACTGGGAGCTTTTCACTCATCCATCCTGCTGAAGCTTTGTCCTCCCTGCGGGCTGGAGAAACCTTCAGCCAGGGCTGTGGACTCTGCAATGTAGGGAAAGATTGCAGCATCACAGAGCATTAAAAAGAATTTTTTTGAAAATTGCAGATCTTGAATATCACTGAACAAAGAGACCTTCTTAGTGCTCCATCCCTGCCTATTTGTTTTGCATGTCGATCCCAGCTGATACATGCAGTGGCTCAGAGCAGTCCATACCCAAGAGTTTTTGTGCAGGTATGTAAGCTACAAGAATGATAAGGCAGAGGTCTTGACTAGTTGTTTGGTTTTTTTTAATTAAGTGGCTGCTTTAACTCTGTGTACCTTGCCAAGGATCTTTGCAAAGCTATTTCTTAGGGAGGTCAGGATCAGTGAACGCTAGTGGAGAGTGAACAGTCAGTCTCATGCGTTCAAAAGCTGCCGAACCCAACCTGGAACAGGTACAGAGAGACACTACGAGGGGGATTAAGGAAAAGAGGCAGCTGTTCTAGAAGGGATGATTATGAGAATTTAGCTTGTTTAAGCTAGCGAGGCAAAGGCTGAGCGAAGGGCTGTGATTGCTCTGTAGAAAATATGTCCAGGGGATAAGCACTGAGAAGGAAACAAAGCTATTCCAGCTAAATGATGATGCTGGCTTTGGAGAAAATGATACAAATTGGTCATAGATAACCTTATGCTGGAGGTTAGAAAAGTGTTTTTTTAAATTCTTGAAGAAATGAGATCCTGAAGTAACTGCTCAGTGGAAATAATGGGGATAAAAAGCCTAGCAGGTGTTAAAACAGGATCATCCCTTGCAGATGGGATTATATGATGTGGTTGCCAGTAACAGGAGGCTGCGTTCAAGGACCTCTCCAATATGACGCACACCAGAATTTTCCTTCACTGAAGGAATGGATCGGGTGTACACCTGGATTGTGGGTGTTAGGCATCATCTGATCTGGGTTCCGCAGTGGTGGGGTGCCTGGGAAACCTGGGAAAACATAGTCATGTCCTGGGAAGCGCCTTCCCCTCAGGTCTTGGAGGCACACAGTGTGAATTCTGCGTTTCTTGATCATGGGAAGATTTTAATACACAGCTTGTCAGAGCTGGAAATTTTACTAACTCAGACCCTTTCTATGTCTGGATGGAGATATTAATATTTCATCCATCAGGGTGCAAGTCCTTTGGGTGCTTAACCATGTCCAGTGCTGTGTGAAGATCCCATGTGGATGCTGAAGCAGCTTCTGTGGCTGAGTGTGCGTGTTGCTCACCACCAGCATCCACCCAAAACATGAGTGCAAGGCACCTGAACTGCAGGCAATCTCCGGTCTGACAGTCTCTCAAACTTCCACGTTAATGTCAAGCTGAGGACATCCCCGAGTGTTATTCAGGGTTTTCACCTTCAGGGAGTGGTTAGAACGTCCTGGGGGTTTTGCTAATGGCCCATCTGACTGCAATCAAGGCACTCGATGTGGTGGGATTTTTGTTTATCATCTGTATTGATATAGCTTCTGTGAGCCCCTGGAATGCTGTTGTATTAGATATCACGCAAAAGTCTCTCCTCTCTATTGCTTAAAAATAATATAATGTTCTCGCTGAGTTAAGGGATCTCTGAGTAGCAAGGGAGAAAAAGAGGGGGAAGCATCAGCTGGATCGATTCTGACCAACAGCTTTCCAGGTACTCATAACACAACAGAGAGAGAAATGGAAACCTTATTTGAAAAGACAATAATACACTCCCTCTGCCGAAATGAGTGAGTTGGTCTTGATTTTATCCACCTGGGAACTCTGATTATTGTCTCATGGAACAGAGCACCTGGTGCATTATCCCATAAATAAGCGAGAGCGAACGCGCCGTGTTTTCGCTGCAGAGCGTGGCTCCCCTGTGGGGCTGCCGCCCGCGCCGGGGTGTGCTGCAGGAAAGGGAAAAAAATTGGAAGTTGGCCCTCAGGTTTCCTAGAGAGACAAGGCTGTGGGAGCAGTTAGAGAAACATTTGCTGCGCCCACCGGCGTTTCCCTCCCATGGCTAAAAAGTGATTGTTGTTGCTATTCATTAGAGCTGTATGGAAACATTCACGGCAAAGCTGGAGCCACATCAGACATGCCTTGCAGGGTTGTGTTATGGGCTTAAATTGCAAATCAACTCCCTTGGAAGATGCGCTGCGATGCCTGAAGGGATGAGGGAGTGAGCTAGAGATCTGGCATCAAGTGACGCGGGAATGCATTTAGGGCGAACCAAGGTCCAGATGTGGACCAATTAAGACTCACTTTCTGTTAACGTAGGGGATATTATCTAACAGATTTGGGGCTGGCATCCCAGCTCTCTGCTGAATGTGCAGTTCAGCCTCCTTTCTTCTTGGTTTTAGTGCCCACACCGGGATTTTGCTCTGAGTCCATTCTGTCCCCTTTTGAATCCTAAATCTTGTGCTCAAAAGCTCCACTCAAAGCGAGGACGACAATGACCCTGCTAACACCACTTTGTGCTGCAGTCAGAGCTAGTACTACTGAAACCCTTTGGTGCTTTGCTAGATTCACCTACGACCCATCTCCAGAGGGATTACTCTGATGTAAAGGAGAACTACGGATCAGGCTGGCCAGGTCTCGGCTGGTCCTGCTGCAAGGGAGGGATGCTCTGCTTAAGCAATGCAGCCAGCCAGGAGAGAGACTAAAAAGTAAATCCAAACTGGTGGTTTGGTAAGTACAGTGAAGCTGTTTGAATGGGTGGGGGCGGCTGCTCCCTTGTGGGAGCCGGAGCTCCCTTGGACATGGAAATCACCTCTCCTGGTCAGCAGTAGGAGGTTTGTGCTGGTGAAAAAGCAGCAGGACAGAAGCGTGAAGGATCTGCCCTAGCCTGCAGCTCAGCATCACCCCGGAGAGACATGTCAGACTGGGATGTGAGAGTTTTCCATCTCTCGCTGTTGTGTTCCAAATCATTTGCTTTGACTGTGTGCATATGTTGTCAATTCACCAGCACCTTTACGCAGTCAGTTATAATTCACATTTGCTGTTTTTTAATGAATGTTTGTTCACTGGAGCATTTTCCAGGGAGTGTGCGTGGTGCGCAGAGCCAGCCCACATCTCAGCAGCCTCCAACACAATCGAAGGCAAGGAATCAAGCTCAGAAACAAATCAAGACTGTATTACATGACACGCACCGCCTGCGGTGTGAGACAGAGGGGGACTTCGTGAACGGGAGTCTTTCAAGAAAGTCCTAGTAGCCATGCAGATTGAACCTTCTTGCCAATGCAGTGCAAAATCCCAGGGATAACCATGACTCCACTGAATTTCCCTTAAAATCCAAATGTAGTCTCAGTCACTGCCACACCAAAGCACCTCACTGTCTTCTGTTCCCACTGCAAGGTTCATTACCTGCATTGCTGCTGCCATCATCCTGATGGAGAATGGAAGCAACCCGGGGTCTGTTTATTGCACGGTGACGAGTGGCCTTTGAGAAACACCCCAGCTCTTCAGGAGGGTGTTGAGAGCCAGAAAGGATAGAGAGAGAGCCAGGACTGAACGTGATCCTTGTAGAGATCCAGGACTCATGCAAAAAGGGGAATGGAATGCATGCGTTATGCGAATACTTCAGAAGGGTGCTGGGAGCCCAATCCACTTTGTTGATAGAGCGAGCAATGCAAATTCATAATTACTGTAGATAAACATGTTTGAGTTAATTACTTCTCCCATTTGATGGCTGTGCAAATGATGCAATGACTAATAGAGACTGCTTTCCTTTCTTGTTTGCTGTGAAAGCCAAGGCTGCAGCATGCGCTTGGGGAGGACGTGTCAGGAAAGTCAAGGAGCGGACAGAAGAGCAGATGCCAAAGTCAAGCAGCTCTGAATCTTGCTGGGGGCATGAGCCTGTGACCAGGAAAGCGGACTCGGATTTCAGAAGCTTTCACTTCTTGCTCTTTGCCCTCAAATGCAGCTGCTGCTTGGACAAAATCATCCTGGCTTTAAAGTAGGTCAGACTCTGCAGAACTGAAGTCATCTCAGGATGCTCTGTAGAAGCAGAAATACGTGTCAGTGTGACACCACCCTGTACAGTGGCTTTACTAGAGTTGGTCTCCATTTACTGATCCATGCGATTCAGACAGTGGCTGTAACACAGAAGAAATGCTGCATCCAGCTGGGACAAGCCATGGGTCACAAATCCCACCTGGAGGGATGGACTCCAGCAGAGACAAGGACAAGGCAAGAGAAGCACAGGAACGGAGGTTCAAATTCTCAAGCTTCTTCCAAAAAAATGGACTTGGAGAAGCACCAGCGTCCTGAGTACCTTTTTGGCAGATTTGGGGTTCTCAAAACCTAGTTATTCATTCAGACTCTATTGCCTCATTAAGTAATCCCAGATTTTTTTGAATAGTCTGTCAGCAGTCCAGTTTGGACTATTTCAATAGTACGAAGGCACGTTGGACACTTCTTTTATGTCTCAGACACATAATTAGCAGTTCAGGGTTCTGAACAGCTTGTTAGCGTTTTGGGAATCAGAAAGGCGACACCAATGAATCATGATTTCAGGCACCTGCTCAGCAGCTGTGAGTTTTGGATCCCCCCTGCTAGCAGTCCCAGGGAGTTTCAAGCCTGTTTTCAGGGCATCATTCCCATTAGCCCGGAGAGAAATTCACATTTTGTCTCCTGTCATCCCCCAGCAGCCAAACGCTTCTGCTCCGTTTCCCTGGGAGGCAGCAGTCTCCGGCACCGCGACTGCTGAGCTGCAGTTTGCCCTGTTTGCTGTGTGCTCTAAAATCTGCGTTTAGTTGAACACATTAAGCCAATCTGTTTCCCAAACCCCAGCTGCAACTAGAACCCTCCGGGGGAACTTGGCAGCGCTGCCGATCTGCCACCGCTCGCCGGCAGCGCTCGGCTACGCAGGCTTTTGGGGAGGCAGCGAAGAGGGGCGGAGAGGAGGAGGAAGATGTAAAAGCAGATCAGCACAGCACCTCTGAGCGACTTTCCCTGCTCCCAGAGCCGCCCACCGTTCAACAGAAACACAAAAGAGAATGGAAAAATAATATTTGCTGACTCTCTGAGGAAGGCAAGGCTGAAGCAAACTTCATGTGAGGGACCTATGCATTATTTATGGCGCTCTGTGCTGTATGCTATCCCCCACTGGATGAGCAAGTTTTCTTGTTCCGAGAAATGCTCTTAACTGGCAGTTTAAACCCCAATCCCTCTTTTCTCCACTGAGCTGAGACTGTAGGATGCGAAAGCGTAGCTGCGGTCCCTTCAGCTCCCCAGGGAGAGCAGCCAGAAGGATTTGTCAGACCAGCCGTGCATGGGATGTGGACCCACGGCCCCGGCGAGCGCATCTTCCCTGGGCAGGGATTGCTGTCGCTGCCCTCGCCAGCTCGGCTGGAGCCAGCAGAGCCCTGCTGAGCCAGGCAGCAATTAGTCCTGTGTTCTCCCTGTCTAGACAGGCCTTAGAAATGGTACTTCTGAGTCGAGATCTTCCAGCTGGGGTAGGTTTGTTTCCCAGCCTCGCCTGATGGCTTTCCCTGGAAATGTTGCTGCTTTGTGATGGGTTCCTGTCCTGCTGGACTGGAGCCCAGTCAAACCTGCTTTTCATAGTGTGCCGCCACCAATCCATGTTGTATTCCTCCATGACGCATGTAAAATAAATCAGAATAAAAATCAGAGTGACATGAAGGTAAGGCTGGTGTGGGCTTGTTTGCATTTTACTTCTTTATTACCATAAAATATGAAACTATATTATAACATGACAGGAGTTTATATTGTGTTATACTAGGCTTCGTATATTAGAAAGAGTTTGTATTAAATATGATATTAAATAGGTTTTTACACACATATATTATGAAGTGGATATTTAGTATAACATAGGTGGGTTTGTTATTATAAAATGCCATTAATATTTCAGTACAGCAACATGTTAAAAATAAAGGGGATTAAAGTGACAAGTTGCAATGGTCTGCTTTACCTGCCTAAAATAAAATACTTCAACATTTCTGAAACTAAACAACAAAGTCCAAGTGATTCATTTAGACTTTTGTCCTGAAGTGGATTTCACTGAATCAAACTGACACTTTGCTGTGAAATGTAAGGAACGAGATGAGACCACGTTTTCCTCTCAAGTGTTTTCTGATCATTTCTCCACTCAGCGCCTGCCCCAGCCCAGCCCGGGGAGCGAGCAGCCTTCGAGCCAGGGCCACGTGGGCTCTGGGAAAGCACGAGCCACCAGAGCAGAGGGTTTGGGAGTTTGCAGAGGGAAAAGCTGAAAAAAATGGCCAGGCGTGGGATTACTCCTCTGCCTCCTCTAGCGTGGTCTTAGCCCTTGGGCTTCCCATGCTGTTGGCGTTCCCCAGGTGGCGGCTGGGGGGCAAGTGTGCGTGTGTGTGCATCTGTGTACGCACATGTGGGGAGGGGAGGGCTCTCACGAGTACACGGGTCCCAAAAGACCCTCCGTTAGCTGGTAGCCACCTGAGCCTCCTGAAACACAGCCACCACGGGCACATGCAGTGGGAAAACATGGCATAAAATACACAAACATACGTATAGACCCGGTGGTATTAGTGACAAATGCTTTTCTTGTTGGTATAAACCACTCAGAGTGACAGGCTGGGACAGAAGGGATTTATTTTGCTTTGCTTTGTCTCTGGATGTTTGTTTTCAGAAGAACTGAGGGATTTTGCCAAACTTCAGAGAGCCTGAGTAAATGGAGCAGAGAGAAACTCAGGGAGGCAGGCAGATATTTCGCCTCCCTGGAAAAACCTCCATGAGGTTCGTTTGGCCTGATTCAGCAAAACTCTCTGCGGCAGCTTTGGGTTGAGGCGTGGTTACAAATGCCACAGCGGTGAGGGCTGCCTCTGCCAGCCGAAGGTGAGAAGCTGTATGGAAAACCCCGCGCAACCTGCTCCGCTGTCCCCGGCGCCTGCGGGGCTGCTGCTGATGTCCCTGTTTGTCGGGCAAGACACGGCCCCAGGGGGAGCCTAAGGAAAAATTAGCAACAAAGCAAAAAGTGCGAAGTGCTGCAAGGCAGCAGGCGCCTCTCCGTGCCTCTCTGCGCGATGGCTTCCAGCGGGAGGAAGAGGAGGGTTGCTTAAGGAGCCATGAAGAGTTTCCTAGCCAGATCGTGACAGGTTTGGGCTCAGACAGCCCAGCAGACCTTCCAGTTGTGTCCTTCAAAGGCCCTACAAACCTCTCCAGTTTGTTTGCTCCTGCTGCCCACCTCCTGGATGAGAAATTGTGCCAGGTTCATCAGAGAGGGATGCGGGCTGCAGTGGGGACCCACGCCTGCCCATGGAGCCCTGTCCCCCCCAGCCCCGCCGCGGGAGCAGGCAGTGCCCACGGCTCCTTTCTCCTCCAGCGTCCACGTGCTGGGCTCAGGGACAGGGGGCCCTGAAGTGCCACAGCCTACACGGAAGAGATGGCCAAAGCTACGGGAGGAGTGAGGGAGGTCTGGGGTCTGAGTCACACTCACGCAGGTGCATCGGTGCTGTAGAAGCAGTGGAAAGCATCAGTAGCTGTGGTGGGTCGGCATCACCTCTTACCCCCTCCCTTGCACCACGGAGGGGACAACACGCATTCTGCCCCGCTTTTTGCCCTAAGCAGTTCTGAAAACCCAGCAGTGAGCTGCAGAAAAGAGATGGGTCCTGGAGAGGAGCAGGATGCAGCCACCCATTGGCATCAAACCCACTCCACAACCGGTCCCTGATCTGGTAAATTAGCACAGAAAGAAGCCGAGAGCTGGTTCCACAGTGGATAGCTTTCCCCTTCTCCTCCCCTGCTCCCTGCCACAGCCTGGGAGCAGGAACGAGCTTAAGTCTTGTGTTGAAATGACTGGGAATCTCCAGGTTCTCCTGCTACAATTTATTGCTTGTTATTACCAGGCTGGTGGGGGAAATCTGGCAAAATAGCCGGCTCCATCCGAAGGATAGGGAGTGTCCATGCCTTTGTGCATATTCCTCAAATCGCACTCCTTCACTATCTTTGTGGGTTACCCCCACAAGTCCGTTACCACCCGCAAAACTCGATTCTTACCATTCAAGAACAGCATTTCTGAAATGGTTCTTTAAAGGCAGGTGTTTTCTAGAAAAGACTTTTAGACCTTCAGAAGCTGAGATGGTCTCACGAGAGGAGCCAGCTAAGCATCGCTAAAGACATTCTTTTAGCTCTTACAAAGTTAAATATCACATAGCTTCTCTCTTACAATCTTGCACATGAAAAAAGCTTGTTTTGAGTATGCTTCGGCTAGTTTTAAAGAGTAACTTGCCATGAAATATAGCATCATGTTTCCCAGCTCACAGATGCAAAGACACAGTGAATTGGTTTCCCATAAAACAGATGCGTGTGAGCTTGATTCTCTTTCAGGTCATATCGCTGTGCAGAAAATTGGCTCTTTTTTTCCAAAGCGCAGAGTTTTCAGCTGAACAGATCCTAATCCCAGCTGCACATGCAGAGAGGCTGGGGAGTACACTCCTGGGCTGAAGATGCTATCGAGAGGGGGCAAGGCTCAGGAGCCTTTTAGTGCCTGGGACCGCTCATACCTCACCGAGTGAGGCAGCGGTTCTCTCGGCAATCATACACACATGGTACAAGGAGGAACTGAGAATGCTCTTGAAGGTGCCCAGGCAGAAAGCCCAAGCAAGAACACCCACCAAGTCAAGAGCAATTGCCAAAAGCTTCCTTTTTCTTGTGCACCAGCGCTATTCATCCGGCCCACAGACCAGTTCTCACAGTTGGGTTCATCTGGTGGTTACATGCGACGAGGTGTTGCACACATCCAAGCTCCACTCTTGGCTTCTCTAGTGACAAGCATTCGTGAAAACAGATAAGTCAGCATGAGAAGCAATTCTGAGCCAGCAGGTCTGAGACTGCTTCAGGGAATTGCTTGATTGCTGAGCTCCTCACCCCAAACAGAAGGGGAAGCTCTGAATCTTTATCGTCGTCATTAAAATAGGATTAATGTGAACATGAGTTCTTAATCAGTGGTCCACAAACCTCCTCCCTCCTCAAGGGCTGATTTCTCTGTTCTTTTATCAGTGGGGAAAGTATGAAAGAGACATTTATTTTGGCCCTGTACCCCACCTGTGGTAGGGCAGTGGTCCCCTGAATCCCAGCCTGATGGTTTAACTGCTGCGAAAGCCCCAGGTTATGGGGTATCCAACCAAAGAAACCACTGTGGGTTCCAAATGCGGAGATAAACACCTGGATGAGCTGGAGATACATATATGTGTGTGTGTGTGTGCGTGTGTGTGTGTGTATATATATACACTGGCATATATAAGGGCAGCAGTTAAGTGTCAGAGCTCAGACCGAGCACCTGGAGGGCTCCTCCTCTGAGTTGCTGCTGGCTTCTCAGCCACAGGTAGCCCTGTGGCTTTGGCACCATGGAGGAATTCATTCTCCTGGGTGCATTCATTAAGGGCTCCGTGGCACTGTAATGCAAAGCACAGCAGATTTGTCAGCGTGGCCCTGGGCAGACATCTTGTAGGAAAACATTATTTTCCCTCCCCTTTCAAGGATCTCACACTTTTTATTCCTCCCATATCCACAGAAGGCAAGGGTCGGACTTGTGATGAGGAAGAAATACCTTCTTCATCCCTTCTAGGAGGCTTTCATCAAAAAAACTGCACTGTAAATAACCCTTGTTTGCACTTGCAGCTGTGGGTTTTATGTTCTGGGCTGAAGAGATAAACTAACTCCCTACTCACAACAGCATTTATTTCCAATCCTCTCCCCCCACACACCCACCTTGGCATGACAAATAAGAGATTGTAATTCTCTGGGAGGCATGCTTTATGGGAAGCAATGCATTTTCCTGTCCAAGCAGCTAAATATTATGTAGCTCGGCAGTTGATACGAGGTTTGGGCAGTATATTCTCTGGCAGACTTGCCACGATTTTCCGATTCACTGAGCTAATACGAGATGATTAAGAGAAGTCTTCCTTACCGGCTACTGCTGTAATTTTTCCCCTGCACTATGTAATTGTTTCCCAATCTACTTTTGCGCAAATGGGGCTGTTTCTCCCTTCTCCATATAGGTCTAAGGTTTAAATATCAGTTCTGTCTTGTGCACCCATGGTGACCATCTCCATGGAGAATGTTCAGGGAACATGTTTGTGTGCATCCCTCAGTCCTGTTTAAGTTCACGGTTCTCAGAGCTGGGAAACCTGGACAATACTTCTGCTGGCTCTTTTAAACCATTTCTGCATCAAGGTACAGACTGTCTGGGAGAGGAGGATATGCTGCAAATGACCCTGGTACTAGAGACACAGTTCTTACTTGTGTTGAGGACAGTTAGCCTTGTATTGAGGTTAGTCAGCTACCGACTGGTGAGCTGTGTTGCCCACACGATGTTGTTTTGTTTAAAACATGCCCAGGTCCCATCAGCTCCATAGCTCTGCAATTGTTAACGCTGTTTCAGCAGGATTTTTTGGCACATTTGGCTCTTTCCATATCCTCATGCAATCTCTGTTGCTGATATTGGCATTTAACTAGCAAATATCATTGTCTTGACATCATTTGGATGCTGTCCTGCAGTTAACAGGTTATTATACAGCTATGTTTCAGTGCAGCTCCAGTCCTCTCTTTCACCCTGGGAAATTACGTATGCCACGTCCTACAGGCACTGCATAACAGTCCGTCTCCAAATGTATTGATGCTTGCTCTGCTTTCATGCTCATCTTCACGCTTCCTTGTTGGTGGGACTGGTGTCACTGACACAGCGTGAGCTGGTTACAGTTTTGTTTCTAGTCTCAGCAAGGCATAAGGAGCATAACAAAAGTATGAGCACGTCAAAGAAGAAGGAATCTGCTGATAAGGGTTTTTTTGCTCATGGGAGAGAAAGCGTTAAAGATAGACATTGTATTGAGTTCCAGAAAAGTTAAGATTAACAAGGTTACCTTCTGCCTTTATTTTGGAGCACAGCATAGATGCATCACATAGGGGAGTCAGGTACCTTGATTCTCCTGTGCTTTTTATTCACTCGCTGAATTTACTAGAGGATGCAGAATGCAAATAACTGAAGGGCGGGCTATGTACACACTGCAAATCGATGTGGTAGCACGGGTCTAGGTATAAATTCCCTCCTGAACTGCAGGAGTGGGATAATATTCAGCACCAGAGGTAATGGTAGCTACATAACAATTGAGAGAGAGAACACCATAATATTACCAATATAGTCTTGATGACTATCACTGAATTCAGAAATTGCATTATCCTCTTCATTTGTATTTTATGACTGTGCTTATGTTTATGTTATTTCTGCTATGTGATGAGAACACCGGCTAGAAAAGAGAGGAGGAAGAGACAGGGGTTATCACTGGCCTAGGGACAAGTGTAGGACACCACTTGTGATCGAGCAAGGATAAAGGCAAAGGCAGACCAAGGCAAAGCATTTCAAATGGGGACAAATTCGAACAGAAGAATATTAATGCACTTGTACATGGAGAAATTCTGGTCACACAAACAAGAAATCACAGAAGAAATGAATTTCCCTTGACCTTCCTTAGGTTGCCCATCGGCTGGGAACACCCAGAATACACTGTCCTGGCAGTAAGTCCTTAGCAATGGCAACATCAGATGAGTGACCAAAATGACCATCTTCCTGGTAGGGGCTGTTTGCCCATCAATGGATAATTACTGACCTAACAGTCCCTCTGCACACAGCTGGTTGCTTCTGGGACAATTTGGCCAAAGCCAAAGGTGGTGGGAGGGAAGCAGAATCATAAATAAGAAAGTTAGGAGAGCCCTTAAGCATATAAATCACTTGAAACCATGTAACTGCATCCCAACAAAGCTAATGGGATGAAAGCTGGGACAGCTATTAAAGAAACATGTTAGATGCTTCTGATGCTCTCCACAGTTTGGAAGGGACCCGAAGTTCAAGATGAGAGTAATCCCAGCAGAGGGTTAATGTAAGTATGGGCAGAGAGGGAAGATGGACAAAGTGTTTGGAGTTGCTGTGGGCCAGAGCCTGTCTAGAGAGCTCTCAGCAGTGCTCACAAGTCATTTCAGGCTGGGGGTGCTCAATGCTGAGTGGGAGCTCAGCTGGTGGGTGGCACCTAATGCAGACCCAGAGGTGACAGCGCTTGAGGGACCTCGAGCAGGGCCCTGGCAGCTGTCCCATGCAATGAATGGCCACGACAGCCTGTGATCCAGTGGTTCTCCTTCAAGGCCTTAGCTAATATAAGAGCAATTTATCTGTGCTGTATTCTGTCCTTGCAAATAGAGGGTCATCCTCCTCTTTATAAGCATAAGAGTGGAGACAAGGTCTCTTCAGTCAAGGCCTTAAATCTAGATAGAAGCCAAAGTACATCCCTGGCTGTCCCACGAGAGGCCCTGGCCTTTCAGCAGTAATTAATTTAGTTGTAGGCTGTTTCATGTAATTGTCTGTGGGGATGCAAATTGCACCTGTTCATTGAATTTGCAGCTCTACCTCCCTGCTAGCCCCCAGGTAGGATCATCACTTATCATGATTTATTAGCGCACAGCATCTTTCTCCTCTCCAAAGGCATTTCACCAGCTAGACAGACTGTGGCTCTGTCATCAAAGAGTTTGTGATGGGAGATGAAGATTGGGTTGGAGCTGCAGGCACCGTGGAGGAAGGCTCGGTGTGGTTGCTCCGCATTTACAGTGAATCATCCCACAAAAGGGGTGGTGTGGTGGTTTTGCCCCAATTTGGGATTATAACTTGAAAGATGACACAGGTGGCACGTAGTGAGCCTGTGCAAAGAAATCTGTTATACTAGAAAAAAGGGATGGATGTTCTAATACACAGAGAACATGCCCAGTTTCCTCTAGAATAAAGAGGATTGATGCATTTTTGCCAGTATCCTGACCACAGAGCTAAGCAGCTCATTTCTGTCAACTAGAAGCCATGGGAAAGCAGAGGGAGGAAGACAAAAAGAGACAACAAACCACTACTGCAGGTCTTTAAAAAAAAAAGGGGGGAGGGGGGGAGAAGAAGAGTGTCTTCTGTCCTTGGTGTTGTGCCACATTAGCAGCATCATAGCTCTAACAGGATTCAGGAAGGTATAAGATAAAGATAGCACAAGAAATGAATCCCAGTCAAGACGGCTACGATCATTAAGGGAATTTTAACCTAGCCTGAAGCTATGCACTGCAAAACGTCTTAAAACACAACCTCTCTGTGACCTTGAATAAGATTTTTCCCTGTCTGAAAATAAAATTCAGAAGGGGAGAAAGGAGAAAATGGATAGAATAAGCACTCCAGACTTTAAACACAGACATTATTGAACGCAGCTTACATAAAGCTTTCTCAATCCCTCATGCACTTTCTCATGAAAACCCTTACCTATTGTTCCATCTCATTTGCATTTGGGAGAGTGGCTGACAGGCAATTAGGGCCCTAGATTAAGCCTGAAGGTTTGCAATCCTTGGTATAGGCAGAACGAAACAAAGGCCCAGGATTAGGGGTGTGCTGTTACCTGACTGTTTGTAATGCGGATCCATACACTGCATTTCTTGCCAACACCTCAAAGCTAAAAATAGAAACATTTCTTTCACAGTTGGCATGCGGGAAGAATCAGAGTCCAGGGAGTGGGGACATTATGAAGTTTCACAGGAAAAATCTCTCATTTGGTCAGTTGTACATGATCAACTGGCATCAATGGCAGAAGTAATGAGCAGCATCAGCTACTTTGGAGCATGATGAAGAGGAGAGTTGGCCCAGAGCCTACAGATTTTGCAGGCAAGATCTGAGAGGACAAACTGAACCTCAGAGATGCTCCTGTTGGGAGCATAGTGTTAGGCAGGAAGCACGTGGCCTCTGTGTCCCATGGGGAAAGAAACACCTTAGCTGCCACCTCCCTTCCTTCTCAGTACCATCAGGTGCCCAGGCAGAGGAGATGCCACACGGTTTTGATTGCAGTTGAAATCTGTGGCAGGGTCCCTGCAGTGTCACAGGTTGGGGAGCTTCATGGTGGCCATAGCTGGTGCAGCTGGGTGGGCCATAGCCACCTTGCATAGGTTCTGGTAAGCAGTCACTGAGACTGCTCTCTGTCTGTGGAACGAGCATGAGAAGATATTAAAAACACTCATGTCATTAGCTAAGATCAGATTTTGGTTTAGGGTAAGTACCTGACAAGCCTGCCCGAAGGAAGGTTGGCTAGGGAGGGCAAAGGGATTCATACCTAGGGAAGGGAGGTGACAAACATGCCACACTTACTCCAACTTCTATACCTTATTCCATGACCAATGCATTCTGCTGGGTCAATGCACTCCCAGCTCTTTAGCCTGGGACCCATCTGACTTGCCACCAATGTCATGTCTCCAGGTGAGGTGACGGATGGGCCGTTATGTTCCTGAGACACGACTCTGCTCTCGGCAATGATAGCTACTGATATTTTGACTGCCTTCCCACCTCCTCCACCTCACTGTCCACAGCCATATCAACATCTGGATTACTTGATCCCCAGCAGAGAAGGATGCCTCAGGGCCCCGGGCACATTCGGGAGTCTCTCACCCTCTTTGGGACCTCCGCCACATAACAACAGACTGGATGATGTCCGCAGCCTGCCAGGAAGAACAGGAAGGCAGCTTCACATCCTCTGAAGCTACTGAGCTATAGAAAAATGACAACACTTTTCTGGTCCTGTTTCAATCGGCCACAAACATCGATCATGGCTGATGATCCAAGAAAGTTCATACTGCTCTCCTCTCTGATACCATAGTGACCACAAGCACAGGTGGTGGGAACCTGGGAACCTTTCGAGGGGTGTCACAACAGGTCTTTCTCAGCCTTGTTGAAGTAACTGCAACAGTGGAGGACATAACC
>JAVJGI010000045.1:1616521-1678150 GCA_035590275.1 Ibycter americanus
TGGGAACCTTTCGAGGGGTGTCACAACAGGTCTTTCTCAGCCTTGTTGAAGTAACTGCAACAGTGGAGGACATAACCTGTTGCCTCAGAGATGGCTGGCAGGCTCTACTCTGAGCTTTTGGTAGGACCTTCTCACTGAAGTAACACTGGTGTGGATTGTTCTTGATGTAGTACACACTGTTACAGCTTCACTATCTTGTCGTGTTCATTTGGGGCAAATGATTGGGAGTAAGTTTTATCCCTTTGGGGTTTACATTAGGGTAGTTCTTTCTGCATGTGTGTTGGTGAGAAGTCACCTCTCCGCAATTACATTTGTAAGCAGCGCGATCATGGTGAAATGCCTATTTACAGCCAGACTTACTCTTTTTTAACAGGTCCATGCAGAGCAGCTTTTGCTTCTGGCAGGAACAGCCAAACACCCCCTCAGCAAATGCTAGAGCCAGTAGGCAGCCAGCCTCTCCACTTCCTTCTGAAGGTTCAGCTATTCTGCAGCTTGAGGTCCATAAGTGAGGTCCTGACGCCCACTGAGGAGGTGAAAGGCAGAGTGCATGCGGTAACGTATATCCTAGGAGGAGTTAAGTCTTGATGTGTTTGACGTTCTCTCAATGACGCGTCTCAGGGACGCGGTTGCAGTCTGTCCTTGATGTGTTAGACCAGAACGCTGTGGTAGCATCAAAGCGCTAATAAGATCGGCTTGAACCTTTTGAATGTGGTTTGCTCTGGAGGGAAAGGGGGCGGTGAGGTAGAAGAGATGGAAGGGAAGAGTGCTAAAACTCTTTATGTCAAAGGGAAAGGAGATCATGACCCTTTAACTATGGATACCCCCCAAGCCAGGCAGAACGGGATGTTGGCATGGGAGGAGCAAGGATTATGTCAGTGTCATGTGTTTCCTTTCTCCACAGCTGCCACTGGATGGGAGTAACATGAATCACCAAACACCACAGCTATGTGGTGTGGCCATGCAGGGAGAAGGAGAAGCACTGAACCCGATACTTGTCACCATCCCAAGCTTGGACCAGCCATCCCAAAGAGGGATGTCACTGTGGGTGTCTCTACCATAGGCATTGCCCAGGAGGTGCCACCTGTTCAGTCATTGCCCAAAAGAAGAGGACAGTGGTTCAGGAGTGACTGCATGAGGAGAGCACCCACACTGAATACCCCACGGTCTTGTGAAGAATTATTTCACATTCTGTGTTTTAAGGAGAGAATGTTAGACTCAATTTTGGATTTCAGACAGCCTTTGGATGTCATGTTTCCCTATCCCCTGACACAGCTGTCATCTCTAGGTTAAGAAATACCAACAAAACACGATGTCAAAAGCAAGGCCTCATCTGCCAGCTTGCAGAAGACACTGCACAACAAACTTAAATCTTAATTTCAAAACTTTTCCCAAACGCAGCTCCTCAGCTTCATTTTTTCTGGCCCACGTGGCATCCAAGTTGCAGACACTGAAACATTCCTGAATGCATCCCTCTGCTCCTCGTTTCAATGGTAGTGGGAGGATCTCTTGCATTGTTATTGTACATTGGGTTGACGATGTGATAGCGTGTGTGCTTCAGGTGCAGTGTGCATAGGAGAAACTGGGCTCCTGTGAGACATCTCCTGTGTTGCTTCTAGGTGGTGATATTTGACTGATGGCTGCAAGATTTGGCAGATGGTTGCAGGCAAATCTTGTTCTTGTCCAGGTTCTCCAGTTCAAGCTGTCCTTTTACTCCATAGCACCATGTTCCTGTCTGGGTTGAGCATGTAGCCTGCAGAATTAGCTAGTAAAGGTGACTGAGGCTCCTCTTTGGAGATGTTGGGTGCAACCTGCTTTCCTTTCTGCTCAGACACCTGTGGTATGTGCTAAAAGGGAGCAATTTAGTTTCCCCTGCTTCCATACAGAATGGGCTGGGAACACAGAATATTTACCTTAGGTCTTTTGCAAACTGTACTTGCTGTGAACAAACACTGACGACAACTGCAGAGGACTTCACTAAAAATTCTCTCTCTTGGATGATGCTTGTGTTTCTCCCCACCATCCATGGTGAGCAACAAATCGGTTCCCACAGGCTGTTGTCATTTGCAGCACCACCTGGAAAAGCACGGGAGAGCACGGTGCCTCTTCAGATCCAGAAATCTGTCCTGACTGTATCTTTGGGAACATCCCTCCAACTGTCAGACACAGAACCAAAGGAGGACTGATCTTTGATCCCAGGATGGGGAAAAACTGAGGGTATTTGTCATTGCCACCTAATATTTTAGGAAACTGTGAAAAGCAGGAGCATGGTCCCATGATCACCTGGAGGGATTCTGCTGTGGAGGACAGGCATTTCCCAACCCTGCTATTTGTCAGTGGGATACTAGAGCAGGTGATGCAGGCTCTGAAGCTCATCACAATCTATCCCAGAAGATGCAGATCTCAGGGGACATGTTTCCTTCCAGAGTTACTTCATATGGATCCAACCAGCCAGGCCAATCTTCGCATGGACCCAGGCCAAGGACTACACTTGCTAGAAGGTGCCGCAGAGATTTCACTTTCCCAGAAAAAGGGAGGTATCATCTAAGTGCTCTGTGCCTGGTTTTGGAAGAGAAAGATACTGTTCTGCTTTACATCCCAATTATTTTAGTGACTACATAGAACTCATATCAAAGAAGGTGTCCTGCCGTGGCAGTGGTCTTCGCATTAGCTGGACTGGATATGGGAAGCGAGCCAAAAAGAGCCATGAACTCTTGCTGCCAAGTCCTGGTTCCACAGCACTCACAGCTAGCACAGTCAGGAGATGTGAACGACACAAATAGTTATGCTTGGTGGGATGCTGAGCTGTCACTCAGCCATTGAAATGCACTACCCTGATCCCGGTTCCTTGGCAAAGTTCCCAGGGAAGGTCGGCTGGGTAACAAGGTCCCATTAAGTGGGTTTGCAAGCTGCCCTACTAAACCAGATTTGTTTGGTATTTGAAGCATTGCAAAGCTTTGTGGGCAACGGGCAGGAGGCTCGGAGGGAGGCAGAGGGTCACGTTAGCAGATGGAGGCAAGTGTGAACATCCTACGGCACCAATAAACACACGCCCTTCTCCTCCTCGGGGCAGCTTGCCAGAGACAACATGGGACAGGCAGCTCTGGCAAGGCTCTGGGGAAGGGATCTGCCACTGCTCTCACAGAAGAACATATTAACATTGCATAGCAAAAGCTAACGGTCCTGGTATTCAGAGATTATCGCGTGCCAGTAGAGAAAACCGTATGAGCTATCTGGGCTCTGGAGCTGTCATCCTGCACAGCTTTCATTGGCAAAGGTCCTCCAGTTCACAAGCGGAGCTGGCTCAGAGTTTTCCAGCTCAATTAGTCTCTCCCTGTTTTATTAGGATTTGGGGCTAGACTGCAATGTGGTAGTGTTTGAGAAAAGTCTTCTTTAGAAAATAAGTTCAAGAGTAGGAATATTCCATTTGCCATTGGTACGGCAAAACCTTGATGGTTTTGGTTTACTGTGAGGTTAAGTGAGATTTCCCCCCACCCCCCCTTTTTTTTTTTCTTTTAACCTTTTCATTTTAAGGAAGCCCCTACTCAGAATAAAGCATCTCAAAACAAAATATTCCATCTCAAAGAGTTCTGTCTCTCCCCTTCCCCATTTTTATTTTCTTTTTTAACTTGGTTCGGTTTTAATTTGTTCAAACTCGGCAAAGAGCAACTGGCAAAATGCTGGGATTTTTCAGAGGGCGGGCGGTAAGGGTTTCTAAGACAAAATGCAGCAGCCCCCTGGAAGCTCAGGCAGCCAGTCAGCCCTGCCTGCCCTGGCTCTCCTTTTGCCAGGGGCTGAAATTCCCTTTTAACCCACACATACATTGAGCCGAGTCAAGAAGCAATTGAATGGTAGGCTGGCTATTCTAGAGGATGAGGGGGAAAAAAACCCTGACCTTCAAAGCATTGTTGAATTGAAAAAATGATTTAAAAAATACCTTAGAAATGAACTGAATACAGCTCTTACAATTCTAGCATTTCTTGAGTGATTTTCAGTTAATAAAAAGTCCAACTGAAGGAATTTTTGAAATGAAACATCACTTCAAATGAAAAATAATCAAAGCTTGTTTTTTCTCAAAGTGCTGGATTGACACACACACCAGAAGGACTGAAATGTGTATGCTCTCATTTTTTCCAATTAACAGCTTGAATTTACAACATGTATTAGCATCAAACTAATTATTTTTTTTTTAAACTGGAAAAAATTATTATGTCTCCCTTTCTCCAAACTAACCAAGCTTTACCTCCTACCTGTTACAGTCTTATGCCCCTGCCAAAATTCAAACATAACACAAACAGCGTTAAAAAGTAATCAAAAGGGAGGAGCAACCAATATATGCTGTTTGCTCTGATGAAGCGAGACAGTTGCTTTGCACATGAAAAACAGCATTATCAGTAAACTTGAAAATAACATTTTTTCCTGAGACACGCCTCAAAATTGCTACTTTCCCTAAGGATATTTCTCCCAGATGCTGCGCAGCACACGTGGCGCTCGCTGCCACAACACTGCTGTGCTTGCACCCCCTTAACAGATCCCCTCCACTCTCATTAGCAGTGATGGGTGCTTTGGGGCTGCAGAAATTGAGATGCTTTGTAAAGCAGCACCCTGCATTCCCCTTGTCCTATCCCGACACAAAAATTTTTGTGATAGGGAAGCTGAAGATCACAGCGCAAAAGCAGTGGGATGGAGGTATGGCATGGGGAAGCCCTTTCAGGCTAGTTCCAGCTGGAGAAGTCTGTGCTAGGCACAACAGCGAGCATCACACAACTAGTTTAGACTTCTAACTTCTGGATATCTAAAATGAAGCACAAAACCCCACCCTAAGCTCCTCTGCTCCCATCTGTTTGCTAGAGATAATGGCAAGGCAGAGATGTTGTAGAGATAAATATAGCTTTCAAGTGCACAAGAGAGAGCTGCAAAGAGAAAGGCAGTAACGAGTTCTCCTTGGCCATGTGAGATAACATGAAAAATAATAGGTTTAAGTTGTAGGAAGAAATATTTGGTTTGGATGTTAAGAAAAGCTTCCTAATGAAAAGGAAAATGAAACCCTGCGATAGGTTGCCTGGGAAGTGAAGCCTCCACCACTTCTGGGATTTAACAACATGTTAGACAAACATTTGAAGCAGTTCTGGGGAGAGCGGAGCCTGCCGGGGGGCACGAATGCCCAGGTGACCTCGCGCGTCCTACAGGCTCTGCTTTCATGTTCTTGTATGAAAGACTGAGGGACTCGGTAACAGGCGTCTGGTAAGTGCCTTCAGCTAAGTCTCAAGCTGAAATAGCTGGGGGTGATGTTTCACCCCTCTCTTCTTATACCTTTCCCCAGTCTTTCACCGAAAGCCACTTAAGGCTTAGAAATAAGTGGCAGTGCAGAGGAATTGCAGCTGCTGCCTCATCCCTGCTCTGAAGGCATTGTGTCAAGAGAAGAAGAGCTATAGAAAGGAACCGAGCAAACCTGGAGTCAGCACATGTGGCGCCTCAGCATGATGCATGCAAAACGCACTCACAGTCTGGGCATGGAGCAGAGTTTATAATTTGTGTAGCCATGCCCTATCACTCCAAGTTCATGCTTGCCTTCAGATTACTTTTTCAAAGCTTTTGAAGTCTGAGTTCCTCTGAATTGCCAGGGATTTTGACATTAAACCCCTTCAGAAATAGCAGGTGTCTGAGAAACAACACAGTCCAGAAGGTGGGACCAGCACAGATGTGGGCATACAGAGCTCCCTGGTCTGACCTGGTGGCCCAGAGATGCCCTCAGAGAGATTTAGGCACAGCAGGGAAGGAACAAAACACTCAGGAGCATTTGCCAGCTGGACCCTGCACAGCCCCACGGCACTCGGGCAGTGCTGGGAGGGCAGCAAGCAGGCTGGGCTTTGAACCCTACACCCTGATGGGGGGAAAAGCAGAGAAGCAGCCCTGGAGGCTGCTCACCTGGGGCTTGCTCACCTCCTTGCCCAGCAGCAGCGCTTGCCCTGGCATTTACAAGGCGCTGAGCAAAATACCATTTTAGTCTAAGTTTCACCAGCACTGAAACCCAACAGGAGAGGGCAGAGACGGGTTTTTTGCTACACCTACAGATTTCTGGTAACTCTTTGGCTCCCCTGGTTCAGCCCAGGGCATGGGCTCAAGCAAAGCTCAGACAAGTAGGTATGCGTGTGGGTGCCTGTTAGCCTTTTCACCATCTTTGCATGAAGAATGGGTTAAAATCCAGAGCAGAAAGACGTCTCACTCCTGAGGGTAAGAGGAAGAGGAGGGGAAGGGTTAACCCACTGCGCTGCAGAGGCTGCAGGGTGTAGGTACCTGTGCAAAAACATCCAGCAGCCTTTTACATACAATTTGAGCCAGAGCAAGCAACACACAGACCGTACGATCCTGCACAAGCACCCAGCTGCTCTGCGCACCCACGGGCATTACAATGGGCACATCTGTGTGACAACACTCGTCTCCACATGAACAAGGCTTTCTGGAGAGCTCTGAGCTGGCTGTGCCAACCTTCAGCATCTGCCTGAAGGTGCTCAATCAGCTAGAGGCAGCTCATTTGTTTCTCAAATGACAGAGATGTTTCCACCTCTGGAGGTTAATAGGAGCTGCTCTGCCCTGCTGAGGGGTCTATGCTGCCACCCAGATGGCATTAGCGACCAGGAGGTGCTGAGCTACTCTGGGTGTAAGCGATGCCTCTGATGGCTATTGAGCAGTTCAGCTCTGAAGGAGTTAAGTGTTTGATAGTGAAATCCTGGGCTGCTGTATTTTATTTCTGTTTCCCTCCAGTGGAAAGTCTCTGGAAGCATTTATTGGGCATTGAGAGAATATTTCTTTTCCTCCTTAACATGAAAAGATTTGGGAGGTAAGAATTAATCTCGCGTATAAGTCACAAGTTTGGCACAAAAGCTCTCTAGCTAACTCTGTGCTCAAAGTGCCTTTCTCAGCATTAGTCCTTGAGCTGGAAAGCAGCGTGCAGGCAGCAGTGCCAGTTTTGAGCAAATGCACAAGAAATCTCTTTGGGCCTGATCCCTCTCTCTCACTGCAGCAAGAACAGGCAGGGGCAGGGCTGAACTCCCAGTTTGGTGCCTTTGGAAAGCTTGAAAGAGGAAAGACTGTCCAAGGAAATGATAAAACCTGGTATCTCAGAGTTATGGGATTCTAGTCTTTGATGAATTTGCTCAGTCATCTTGGTATGAGGGGTCTGCCAGGTACAGAAGTACTGAGAGAGTAGTCTTTCAAATGCTTACCAAAAAATCAGTGCAGACAGGTGCCTGCAGGGATGCAGCAGAGAGAAACTGCCTCCAGCCCCATCCTCAAGCTCTCCTCTGCTCCTGCGTGAGCCACAGCAGGACTGGAGCCATTTGCAGCCTTTAACAGCTTTAATCCCTTTAACACCCCCTCCCCAGGCAGCAGAGTGCTGCCCCCCTACTTCACAGGGGGGACAATCAGACCCAAGAGAGGTGGGCTGAACTTACAGGTCCTCGTTCCCATCCCACACCCACTTAATCTTCATTAATCATTGCAGGAGCAAGGCAGCCACCTTCAGCTGGCAGGATGGTGCTGAGTTACTGCAGCAAAGCCCAGCTGCAGCAGTCAGCGCTGTGTTAAAAGCAGAACAGCCTCACCCATGGGGAGCTGTGCTCTGTGGGGCCTGGGTGCAGTGGGAGAGTTTTTAATCGAGAGTTTGCCGAACTGGTGACTTTTGAGCACTACCCTGAAGATTTATGAATTTACGGGCATCGGTGATCCCCATGTCGGTGTAGCATGAGGGTGTCTGAATGCAGGTGAAGGTCTTTTGCTTTGGAGGGAAATAGGAGCCTTCCTCTACCAGAGACCGTGTTGAATCATTTCTTTCTGCACAGCTGGAGGTTTAAAGGACACAGGGGACACTTGCCTTGCTTGCTGCCTGCCCCACCATGTGGGAGCCCACTCGTGCTCCCAGGGGGAAAGAACAGCTGTTTTCCATGGCAGCCTTTCATGCTCTGTCTTGGGGAGGTGGCTTATGATGGAGATTTTAGCTAATAACTGTCAGGACAAATAAGCATTGGACCTGCCAGACCCAGGAGATAGGCAAAAAGAAACGAGAGTGAGCCATCCATTTTGAGAAAGAGGAGGAGGAACATGGGGTGTTTTCTCTGAAGAGCAGGTTTCTCTAGCAGGACACTGATGGTACCCCTGGATGGCAGGAGGGGGGTCAAGGGAGGAGCCCTTACACCTCATCCCAAGCTGCAGTCAGGTGCTGGAGGAACCTGTTCTGCTCCTTCAGCTGGTCGGTGCCTCCTCCACTGTCACACCAAGGGCTGCACCACTTTGAGCCCTGACAAACCAGTCACTGCTCTGCAGCTCTTGCAAGAGGGAGCTGCAAGCCTGGCTTATCGAGTCCAAGCCTCGAATTTCCCCCTTCCCATGTCCCTGAGCAGAAGGACACCAGCTCGTTGTGCAGAGCGTCTAGAGCCAGGACAGAGATCCTAAAGCGCCCGCCAACACAAGCTAGGGAAGGCTCTCCTTCCAACCTCTCCTTTGGCTCTCATCCAGGCTCAGCTTGGAGGAGCACTGCCCTGGCAGGTCCCACCTTAGGCTCCTCCGCAGAAAGGCAATTGACCTGCTACAGATACATTCTCCTAGACAAGCCTGGTGCCTCAGGGGTTATTCATGATGGAGCTATGCAGAGACAGTAAGACCCTTTAATTCCCAAAGGAAGCAAAAGGAGAGACTTTAATTATCAGCCTAGTCCAACAAAGCAAATACATGTAGGTTAATGAGCATCCCACTGGCATGCACCTTATCTGAGCAGGTAGATATTTCCCCTGTAATTGAAAAGAAAAGCTATTCACTAGGTAAAAGTTCTTTTAGTAATCATAGGGACTTTCTTTATGCAATTAAACTGATAATGAGACCTTTCAGTCCTTCGTACTTTTCTTCCAGTATTTTCCCGTTGAGGCATACCCACGCTCCCAGGGTACATCAGGCTGAAGTAGGAGCAAGTTTCATTCCTTTGAGGCAGTTGATGGAGTCTGGGGGGAGGCTTGGCAGGGAGGGTGCTGGCAGGACCTTTCCCTCCTGGGGTCAGGGCTTCAGCTGCAGGCTCTGATTTCTCTGCTCTTTCTTATATCCATAAATCCAGGTATAGGTGTTTATATCTAAGCTCTTCCTTCAGGTGAACTTCAATCGTTTTAGTGCTAGCTATCTCTATTTAAGATACTTATTTTATGTACCTGTAACTATTCCTTCTGAACTTCCTTCTCACCTGAAGTGCTAGGCAGTGCCTACTTCTATTTAATGGCTACAACAGAGGTAAAGGAGGTGGGTACTGAAGTAGGGACCTCTGCTGTCTGATCTTGTAAGCACCGTGAGCCACACTGCACTCCTGCCTTTCCGGAATGCAGAAAAAAAAAAAGAAAAAAAGATTTCCTTTAGCCTAAAAACCAGAGCCAGGATTTACAGCTGAGCTGAGGGCATGCACTTTCTATTCCTCCTGCAATAAGTCTCCTACTTCTTCCAGAGGTCGGTCCTGGGCAATGGTTTTGGGGTTTGGTAGAAATGTTCCAGTGCAGTTGCCTTATTCTGAAAAGAGCTGAGGCTCGTGTAGATGTGACTAGGCTTGCAAGTGTTTAAGCTTTTTAGGGAAATTGCATGTCATACTTGGCTGGTTTACAGCTGTAAACATCATAAAAACAAAACCATTGTAGTACTGTACTCAGATTGTACTGGCTCATATTAATATTTAAGAGTAGATGGACTGCAGGAGAAATAAAGGCAGAATTCATTGCTTTCCTCTTCTTTCTCACCTCTGGCTGTGAAATGCTTTGCTATCTGCCATACCCACTGCTTTTAGTCCAATGTTAAGCACAGCCACAAAAGTGATGGGAACACAAAACAGCCTTTATGAGGCACTATTAGGAATGACTGCAGATCTAATTATCAGATTCCCTGATATTTGCATTAAAATATTTGGAAGCCCCGTTGAAGTGCAAAACACAGTTGTACTACGTATGGACCGCAGCGGCCCCTTGCCCAGCATCTTGCAGCCTAAGCAGAGAAGGCAAGAAGAAGAGGTGGGTTGATTAACTGGTACCAGCTACGTGGTGCAGAAGGAGAATGGAGACAAGGAGGGCTCAGACGAGCTGCGAGGCCGTACCGCCAGGCCGTGACACAGCCGAGAGCAGAGCCCAGCTGCAAGGCTAAAGTGGATTGTTCTGCCTAATCACTTGATGCCATATTCTTACCAGTGTCCCCCCAGCATGTCAAGAGAGGGAATTTATTAGGCTTAAAGACAGTTGAAATCATGTTGTTGTTAGCTGTTAAGATACACTGTTTTTATAATTCCCTCTTTTCCTGTTCAGAGCATTTACTATTCCTTTTCTCCAAAGACCGTCTAGAATCAGAAACTCTTTTAGGATGAGGCAAAGGCCAGAAAGGTAATGAGCAACTCTATGCACGTAGACACTTCTCCTCCTTTGCAGATCCTCTGGAAGACCTTGGAGCTTTGCCTGGATGGAAGCATGATAAGCTCCTGAAAATCTTACTGCAATATTTCTAGGTGTGGATCACAGTGTCCCAGGCGCCTTACTCAACTTGTAGTAACCAAAGATCTGTCCCCTTTGCAGAGTAGCTGCATGCAACTGATTGCAGGGCTCATATAGAGAGAATGGTTACACATGCACATGAATATGCACATATGGTAGTAACTTCCATTTAGTGCTGCTGTCAATTATTGCTATTGCTTTGGCCACTAGAAAAACCTGTCCTGCAAGGGGAATCTGTTTTATCATGGCCATAACTTGCAGCCCAAGAGACAACCTTGTCACCTTGACCCAGAGAAATACTAAATACTAAGTCTGAGAAGCAGCTTAAACTGGAGTACAGTGAAACTTGGCAGAGCATCCCAAATAGCAAGGAGCAAGAATCCTGGTCAGTTTAAAACGGCCTAGTTCAGTTTGCCTTTACTGTTGAATTTTGGCATGGGTGCAAAATTTGCAGTAAGAGTTGGCATCTCAGGAGAGAAAACAAAATGGGACCTTTCCAGAAGCATCCATCCCTCCTCTGTGCTCCTTCATGCTCTCTAAAAACACAAGCAGACCTTTGCACAAGGTCTCAGAGCTCAGGGATGTGTGAAAACAGGGAACCACAACCTGGTACTAACCCAGGAAAGCTGACAGCAGGGGCAGAGGACAGATGAGGGATAAAGGAGCAAGAGGCAGCTGCTAAGGGAATCCCTCTGCTAAAAATCAGCAGATAATCAGCATATCTAATCATGCATGATGGCTTCCTATCTCCTTAGCACTTCAGAGCCAGCAAATCTCTGCACTCCTATTGATTTTCTGTCTGGATCCTTAGGGGATAGTGCTCATTGCAGATAAGGTCTTTCCCCCTTGGGCCGCACGCTGCATGAGGCAGGGCCCTCACCTCCTGCTCAGAGCTTGTGGCAGAAAGAGGAATCATGTGCAAAAACCTCCTTGTCTGGGGAGTTTGTGTCTACCAAACAGTGCAGCAGAAAAGACTGATTCTGGTCCTGAGCATGGTGTTGCAGGGACAGCCGGTTTTGTGGTATGGATTTGAGAGGCCTGGAGTTGGCTGGATTGGGATTGCAGGTGCCACCATCTCATCTTTGATGTAATAATTCACTTAGGCTAAATAAAAAGTTACTCTCATTCAAAAGGAAAAAGGGATATGTTTTTTCTTTCTAAAGCTTGAAAAAATTGTTTGCTTCAATTTAGAAATCCTCCTTTGTGCACCAGACACTGTCCTTATGATGTAAAAAAGCTTGGGTTTGATGACTTGACATTTTTTAATGGGAAAAACCTTGTTGTCTAAAGAATTGCACTGTATTTTGCTCCCCTTCAGCAAGTACTTGTCACTTCTTGTGAGTTTGTTTTACACTTGGCAGGAGAGGGAGATGGAGGCACCAGGACTGCTGGCCGTTACCCTTCCCCTCCCTTGGCTTTGCCCTGTTGGGGAGGAAAGATGGTTGACAGGGGTCGGAAATAAACGGCTGCCGAGTGGCCAGGCAAACCCCCTGTGCTGGCAGCCAGAGCCAGTGCTCTGGGCCCCAAGGATGCTCACACCCAGGGCTGGTCACCCCCACATGCTTTGGGGTCCCTCTCCTCAGGTATCATTGCATGTAGTCCATGAACCAGCTCTTAACAGGTTAATAGCCAAAAAATCGGTTTTGCTGCCTTTATTCCTCCCAGTAAGAAGCCTTGAGTAACGTCACCAAGAGCTGAGAGCTATGATGGGATGGCTCCATGCTGTACTAACAGACTGAAGGAGAATTTTCCACCCTGAACATGCTGCCTGGGGGGCTCTGAAGTGGAAAGATTTAGAAAAGCAGGCAGGAGCAGAGGGGTTGCCTGCAGACTGTGGCAACACACGCCTGCCCTCCCAGAGGCAGCTGGGTTGCTTCCTTGGTGCATCACAGGAATGCCTTGCTGTGGAATGATCTTCCTGGGAAATAAACTCCATCCCCAGGATGTCTGGAGAGAGAAGAGGCTGCCCTCTCTTTCCCCTTCAGCAAAATGTGTGGGAGCAATCTAGAAAAATTGTGTGATTAGTAGAAATTGCCTTCTTTTTAATTTTTCATGAGAAAATACAGGAATGCCTTGGGGAGGTGCGTATTAACGACATATTAAAGCAATATATATTATGGGCCATGCAACAGGTACTACGCTTTGGCCCCACTCCTCAGGCTCCCCTGTGATTCAGCTCTTCAGAAGTTATTTAAAATACTGTCTTGTCCTATTATGCAAAGAGCCTTTTTCTCCCCCATTTGGGTACATGCAATGTTCCCGTGGTACAAGAGGTTGGCAGGAGGGCTGACCTATACTGAAAGTCAGGGTAAATCATCAGGTGAAAGTCTCATGCTATTAAAATGGAAAAAACCTTCAGTCACGCTGCTTTTCTCACAGACCTAATACACTTTCTATCACATGATTGAAAGCACAAATTGTGTTTAATCCTACCACCAGAATTACTCGTATCTATATGCTCTAAGCATGCCAGGAATAGCAAACTTGCAGTCATCCTTTTGAATTCAGCTTTGTTGGATTAGTGAGTTGTTTGTGGATTCTCTCCTGTAGTACTTGTGTGTATTTGCTAAGTAATCTGGACAAACTTTAGCTTTGGCAGTGAGTTATCTGCTTGACAGCTGTCTGTGCCAGGGAAAAGGGCTGGAAATTTATACTTCAGATTACATGGTTTCCAGCTTTAGTGATTTTATTACGAAAAACGTAAATGTTTTCCTTAAAACATCAGCTTTTGTGATGAGATGTGAACTTGCGCACCAATGTCATTACAAAGTACAGCTCTGGGCTCTGAGTTGCAGAGGAAAGGTCGCAAGTGTGACTGAAAAGGCTGAAAAGCCAGACAGTAAATGAAAGGTACTCATGTTCTTTCATTTAAATCTCCTTACTTTAAAGCAAAATCTCATTATTTTGTGGATAACTAGCTAGCTCGGTGAGACCAGGGCTTCTGGAGGGACAGAGCTCAGTACCTACCCAGATAAATGCAGACATAGATACGTACACATGCACCTGCAAATGCATGAGCATATTGCACTATTAGCACAAGAGAGGGCTGGCTAGCATGCTGCTTGCCCACAAAACCCTGTTAGCACACCAAATCCTCTGCTGGTCCACAAGCCCTTGCTTGAGAGCTGCTCACCCTGTCACTCCCTGCAAGCGTCTCGCTGGGTCTCTGCAGGGCTGAGATCAGTTCTTACAGCAAAATCCTCATTGCAACGTTTCTGGCTCCAGATGTCCTAACCTGTAAATGATGCAGAACCTGATGTTCACCCCTAGAGATCTTGCTGCCTGGGGTTCTCTTTTCACTCTGTCCCAGAAATCTGGAGAGCCAGACAGAGCAAATATTTGGCAAAATGTAATGCAAACACCTGCAAAACCCACTACCCCAACTTCTGCCAAGCACTGCAGCCCTCTCTAAATCATCTATGGTGCTATTTAGAGAAACTGTGAGGAGTGCATGAGAAGATGGGAGGATAAGTAACAATTTGTGCTTTAATGCAAGCTATTAATCACAGGATGTTTTCTGAATGTGCTTTGTATGTCAGCAAAGCACGGGTCCCCTGCCCTGCGCTTCTCTAAGCTGCTTCCCCAGCCTCTCCCAGACAGCTTTAGCAAGCAGAGAAAAAGTATAAGCACTGTGTTTTTGATGTGTCACATCCATCACTGGTTCAATCAGGAGAGATTGTGTAGATGCTGACAAGATGTTTTGTCTGTGAAACTGTTTAGACTGATTTAAAGTGCCGGGACTTGTGCTTCCAGGATGCACAACTGCCTGGAAACGGTTGTTATGGCAAACACGGGCAGGCAGTGGTGCCTGTCAGAAGGAATGAGCATTGGGAAGCCAGGAGGCTTGGTGTGCGGTTTCCTTCCGGATGCCAAATTCGGTGGGGTCAGAGGTTGCGCATGGCCTGGGAGAGGCAGGGATGCTGCCTGTCTGGTCCACATCCAATGCCAGCGCACCAGGCGTGGACACATCAGGGTATTTTCTGGCAGGCTTTCATGCAAAAGAGATGCAAAGATGCGCTTGGGCCAGACCACAAAGTCCTTCAGATTTTCCCCAGTGACTGGACTGTACGGTGAACGAAGCTGAGCTGTCACGTGGGTGTGGTGCTGGCCAGGATGAGGGATCTTCAGCCCATGGTCTCACCAGACACTGGAGAGCTATGGAAGCAGCTCCTGGTTTTTGCCTCCTGGGAGCTGGGAGCTCTTCATGGTCCAGGTTTCCAGTGCTTGTGTCCTGTGATGGCTTTTTGAATTTAGCTGCTGGTTTAAACTGTAGCAATGCAACTGCCGAGCCGGAGTGAGGGAAAGCCCTTGATCTGGTGGGTCAACGAGCAAACAGCTCGTCCAAAGGGGAGAACTGGTCAGGAGGAAATTAGCCATTTGAGTCTCCTCCACTGGAGGAAGGAGCAGATATTTTTAAAAGCAGCTGAGTTTCCATAGAAACCCCAGGAAAGGGTCCTGGAATCATATGGGGGAAGGGTGGTTTTTTTATTCAGTCCAAACAGCTGCCAAGAAATTAAATGCTGAAGGTGATGTAAAACCCCTGTCCCACAGCTGAGCTGGGAGGGGAAGTTGCTTTTCTCTTATTAACACTTTAACAGCTGCATTCAAGTTGCTGCATTTTTATTTGACAGTTTCAGCTGCTTTCCATTGCCCAGTTCCCTTCTCAAAAGTAAATAAGCTCCAAATGCTCTGCTGTGCCTGCTGAAGTGGAGCCCATCTGCACATGGGACTCCAGCATGCAGACAGGTTGGGTTAGATGGTGCTTCATCTCCAGATCATCTGCATGTTTTGGCGTCAGCTTAATCCATTGTAACCACAGCATGTGAGCTGAGCTGCAAGCTCACCTGGCCAAGAGGATGGGAAAGCCAGGACGGGGAGGGAGAGAGCAGACTGCAAGGGAGCATTGACGGTGGAGGGGGTGGGCAGAGCTGGAGGGTTTTCCTCCATGCAACATGCTCCAGGTGATGTTGTGCCTTGCATGGCATCCATGTGCTATTCTGTAGGCAGAAGCGCGCTCAGTCTGTAGTGAACTGATGCCAGCCTCCTCTGTTCATCCTCTGAACTGGGTGGTGGGTTAGGACCAAGAAACATCCTAGAGCTGCTGGGTGATGATGGAAATTTCCAGGCTCATTAGCTCCCGAAGATCTGCCTCATCCTCAGGGAGAACCAGTCCTCACTTGCCCCTGCGCACACAAGGATGTCTGTGCCGGTTCGGGTCCTGGCACTTTCTACATCAGTCATCAATGACAACTGCTAGTCCTCTGCTCTGTGCTTTGGCTCCTTCGTTCCCATACCCGTCCTCCTTTTTCCAGCTGTTGTCACCTATAGTCATCTGGATCCTTCCTATTTTTATTAGGTCACTAACATGGGCAGAATTCATACTTTTGCAAGCCAGGAGCTTTTTGGGGTAGAGCACAAGGAGCAGGTGGTCTGTCATCCCGCCAGTACCCCAGCTAAGGCAGATTTGCTGGAGCTGTACCTGGACTATTGCTCAGTTCCATCCAGGAGCCTTTGAGACTATCTAAACCCCTCCTGAAACAACTTTGGACCCTTCAGATCCCGTGTCAATTAGTGTTTCAGCTTGATTAGGTACCAGATGAAAGGGTTGCCACTTAGAAAGGTCTCTGGGGCCATTCCCTGACCCCTCTGATGTTGCATTTGGGAAGCAGGTGCCCTGGTCATATCTAGGTTATGAGTTTTGCCGTGTTTGACTCTCATGACTTCTCAGGGTATTTTTCTGAAGCTCACCTCCACACTTTCCTGTGCTAATAGCCAGCCCCAGGCCTCAATGACTACAACCTTTCCAGGGCTCAACATCCCTTTGTGAGAGAGCACACTCTCCTTTAATCTCCAACCCTAAGCATTTTAAACCGTGATTACCAGAAGAATTTGATACATAGCACATCCAGGAACAGGAATCAAAGCATTCGCTGAGCCAGGCTGAGAGCTGGTAATTACAGAGGGAAGCTCAGCGTTTTCTACCAACCCCAGCTGCATGGAGGGGAGCTGACCTCCAAAAACACCCAGGGAGCATCATCACTAGAGAGGGAGAGAGATGAGGATTGTGCGCAGAGGGGATGGGTCTTATACTCTGGCTGCCAAGTGAGGTAGATCCAGATGGTATTTACAGACAATTGCCTTTAGATCTTTGCCCACTGGTGCCACAGCCTCCAGGCACAATTTGTTCAAGCTGGCTTTGGCAGTTGGGATTGGAAGAAGTTTCAGCAATCCTGTGATTCCAAGGTTAATAACCACATCACTCAACCGAAGTATAAGAGTCATGAAAAATGCTCTGGAAGTATACTGTTTCAGGGTTTTTTTTTTCCTTGTGTCTTATATGACATAAACAAGAATAGAAGAACATGCCATTTTTTGTAAACCTGAAGTTACGAACTGCAGTTGGCTGTAGTTCTCTCCCCCTGCTATCCAAACTGAGAAGCTTGCTAAGGAACTCTTGATTACACAGGAATATATTTTTCCTGATGGCAGACATTTTGCTGTTAGTAGGAGTGGTAGAAGTATTTGGCTTTCCATGGCCAGAGTAATAATCTGAGGATCTCCAGGAGTCATTACATTCAGTGTTTCTCCTGTGTTTAAAAGAGTAGGTTAGCGTGGGCTATCCTTCTGCTTTTCTAAGTCTTTGCACCTTCATTACCTCCATGGAGCTCAAAAATAACAAACCACTATCTTGGGTGTCTCGAAACCTTTCATATCCATTACCAAACACCACTTTTAAGACACCATAGAGCTGCTAAATATGAATATAGCTCTTTTATGGGCCTGCAAATGTGTGCTGGAACCTTGGGAAGCAGGAGCTTCTGCTCTGCCTTAGTCAGACCATAAGAACAAGGGGACTTTCTGAAAATTAGAGACACTTAAAAAAACCCAGATGCGCATACTACTGTGTTTTCAGCCTTTTGAAGAACAGATATGTGCCAGGATCAGAGATGAGGGATTGGACTAGCAGCATTTGGCAAGGTTAGATGATTCCCAACTTCCTAGAAACAGCTGAAGCTCAGAGATAGTAAATAACTCTCCTGTAGGCAAACACATGTGGTGACAGTATGGAAAAATCATATTTCTTCTAGAACCAGATGATCTCATGCTTCTGCTGTTTGTGGGCCATAGCTAATGGTGCTGCTTTCCAACCAGGCCAGACAATCCTTCCAGGCTTAAGTGGAAAATGTCAGCAGCCCTAAAATCAGCAACACCATTTTTGCTTTTAATTTGTCACGAGGCCAATCCATTTTTGCTGTCATTCTTTAGCATCACGAAAGCCATAGCAGGGCAGAGATGGATAATGAACCACACTGTACTCGACCCTAATAATTCAGTTTTCTGCCTTGGTGAAGCAGAAGGGTCATATTTTGAGAAACTCTTTGTAGTCAATCTGCCTTTGGTCTAGGAGGCCAGAACTAGATACATAAAGTGGAACTGCCCTAAAAAGGTAAAACCCACTGGCTCTACATGGCTGCTTAGAGAGGATAAATGTTTTGCACCCAAGATCCTTGCTGGATGTAGAAAGAGTTTTTGCTAGAGACTTCAAATCCTTTTCCGATTCAGAGCAGACAAGAAAACATAAAAATCAACATTCTTAATGAAATGAAATTTCATCCACAAAGAAAATTTTTGCTTAAATCACTGTGAAGCTTTCACTTTCAACTCAAAATGAAGAGGAAGATGGAAGGATTTGGTTCACTTACCTAGACACTGAGAGCACCTTGATCTGGGTTTGAAATTACATTTCATTTCCAAAATGCTTCAGAGAAAAGTCCTTTTAAGTCTGAAATGAAACATTTTGATTTAAAAGGAAAGTTGCAAATATTTCATTTCGGCAGTTATTGCATGCCCACTTTGTTTTCACCATAACTGCTTCATGCATGAAAGTAATTTTGAGTTCTGCACTTGACCACTTTCTGACAAAGTATTTTGTTGAACTGCCAGACAGGTGCCATAACTGTAAAATGGCTTTACAAGGAAGGTACATTTGCATTACAGCACATTGCACAGATTTAACACTCGCAATGGTGAATAAAATCCTTTAAACACTTGTTAACTCTGGGAGAAGAAATGAGTTAAGCTCATTTGTCTCTTTCCCTAGATGAATTTTTCATTTCTCTTTCAAGCCCATTGACGTTTGTGAAATGATTTTCTGGCATATGTTCAGTCAATAAAAACTGCTGTTGGATTTCGAGTCACCACAAAGTAATGCCTGGCATTAGACATGCAGAGGGGTATGTGTGTGCATTGGGTTATAACAAAAATCCTTGATTTTTATCTCATTTGGCTACACTTCGGGTATTAGCTTTTTGTGTCTATCTTCAGAGCTGTCAGAGGGGTTGGGAACCGTGGCTGATGAATTCCACTTGTCTCCACCTCTGGAAAATGCAACAGAGTGCACCTTTAGAGATGCAATGAAATCATCATTGTCCTGATTAAAAAAAAAAAAAAAAAAATCACCTCATTTTAAACTCACAGCCACTAATTTACACAAAGCTTAGGCTTTGCACAGTTTGAAATCACAGCCTGAGTCACCATGTCCTGGAAAATGGTTGGGTTGACTGGAGTCACAACACTTTTTAGGATTTCAAAGTTTAGTTGCCACTTTGTTAAAAAAAAAGGGGGGGTGGCGGGTGGTGGGAAGCGGAATCTGCTGTGACGTCTCAAGCATCCTTTTGAACGGGGAAGGCACTTCCTTCTCAGTGCATCTCTATCAGATACCAGGCAGCCTGAGATGACAACTTTTTTTTTTAAGCAGACCTTGGACTTTTCCTGTGAATTGAGCAAAGCAGTTATTTAATAGAGAAATAAGGCTTTATATTGGCTCATCCTCTCAAACAGTGGGATGAATTAAAATGAAACATGTTTCTTTAAACAGCCCCGTGCTGAGAAAAAGTAGAATTTGCCTCTGTGGACTTTGAACAGGAAAGAGGGGGAGGCAAGGGGGAAAATCTCCTAATGACCAGCCAAACACTCTAAGAATTAATAAGTACGGATCATTTTTACTGGCCTGACCCAAAATGCCATGGAAATCATTGTGAGTCTCATCAGTGATTTCCAAGTATGTCAGGTTGGGTAGAAGAGGCATACATTGACTTTGCAAAGTCAATAGGGATGTATCAACTTGTACTGCTAAATACCTGGCCCTATCTTTACTGCTTCAGAATCATGAGGCTGTGAAGTGAGCAGTCTTTAATTAGGAAGTAAGGCAGTTTGGACCTCTGTACTTCTATTTCCCTCCTAATTAATCCCAGGATTAATTTTAAAGCTTATTTTGCTCTTTCTGAAAGTTTTTATTCCAGACATGCCCTACACTGCAGCCAAGAAGACCTGTACAACATGCTGACTGCAAGAGGCTGTTTGGAGAAAGAAAGCAGGCAGCAAAGAGAGCTGAAATTTTGATTTTTAAAAAATCACTAAATGACTAAATTTTACTTCAAATCACCAGCCTGTAAAGTGATGTTTCAGTGTGTATGTGGAGAATGTTCAGGTGTTTGGGGACATATCTGTAATTAGAATAAGTAAAGCTTGCCATCTGGAGAGAAAATCTGCTTCCTTCTCAATATGGCTGGGGTCACAGGTAGTTCCACATGTGCTATCAACACAGAATTTTCTTCCTCAGATGCCACCTGCTTGGTCATCTGTGTTTATCAATGAATAAGGGCTTGATTTAATCCTGGGTATCAATCTGATACGGCTTAGGTGAGGGGCTTGCTTTTTATGCAAGGGGAAAATCATGGTCATTAGAAACAGTCCCCAGTGATGGGTTCCAGGCAATATCCTACGGCAATCCTTCCCTTGCTGGATCTCATGGTTTTATTGCCTTGTGATAATTGATGATTTTCTGAATGCTTTTGTGAATCAGTGAGAAATACTGCTTTTTGTTCCAGCAGGGAGTTTTCCACTGACTTGGTTGCTAGGGGAAGCTTGAAACTGAGACCCAAGAATGACCTGAAAGTTCAAGCACCAGAAAACAAGTAAGAGAAGCCAATACTTCTTCAACAGTCTTGTGTTCTGGGGACACAACTGGTGCTTGCTGTAGGGCCATGCCCTGACTGTCTCTTTGCCCTATTGCCCAGAGCCTTGGGAACGGGAAAGAAATCTGCTGACCATGCTTGGTGCAAAGGGCAGGGGCTGAGCTGCCTATTGCTCAGTGCAAGGGGATCACTGTGTTTGCTACGTGACTTGCACCAGGAGGGTTGCATAAACATTGCTCCCCCCTCTCTGAAAAAAAAAGGAATACACTAGCTGAAGATGTTATTTTGGTCACCGAGAGCTCTCACTGGGGAAAAAGAAACCTTTTTTAATGCTATAGTAAGGAGCTTTCACACTCTGATTTTGCAAGTGTAATAGAAACTATAATGGGATCTCCATCTCCTTGCCAAGCTTCAGGATTTGGCGTCATCCCCTGTCATCAATATGCAACTAATGACTCAAGCCATTAAATTATTCCTGGTGCCTTTTCCTGCTGAGTAGGAGGAAAATACTTGTAATGGCTATTTTGGGGGTGTGCATCTGTTTGCCTGAAAGAACTTTGAGCTTAGAGACATTAATGTTTCCAATTAAATTACACTTGGAATTTTCTGAGTGGGTGGTTTCCTTCCCTGTAACTGTGTCCTTGTGGCAGAGGTAAGAGGGTTCCCTGATTGCGCTCCTTCTCCTGACCTTATTGCCATCCACCAACCCTGACCTGCTGGGGCACAGCATGTCTTTGCTCTTGGTGTCTCCATTGAGCCTCTTACTGAAGATGTTAGAGATCACCATACTTATATCTGCAATACGGACATGTGTCCACCAGAGCTGACAATCCAGAATTACCTGACAAAGACCCAAATGCTTCCAGGAATCGGTAAAGGCTCTCAGCTGCCATTTAAGAAAGTGATGTGTTGACAGTGCAACACAAATTCCCATATTTCTGTTAGCCAAGTCGCCCAAGTGCTTGCCTTGAGTTAGGGCTGGATTCTGCTTTCTTCTGTAGAAGGGATGCTTACTTTGGGAAACTGAGTCCCTTTTCTTTCCCTAGTTTTGATCCCAATGTACCACCTTTCAAATGAGAAGTTTCATCTTGGTGAGGTTGAGCCTAAGTCTCTGGCACTGGGTTTTCTGATGTTTCGGAGTGTATAGTGTGTGAATATACCTACGTGAATTTGCACAGGTGTGAGTGGATGGGTGTTCGTAAATATTCATACATTCAAAGTTGTATGAACACACACAGGAGATGGAGGTCTTCCATCACCATTTGTAGGCAGAGTGCTCCTGGATTTTGTTGAAGGTCCATTTGAGATCTTTGAGGAGGATACCTGAACATGCAGCTCAATATCAGTGCTGCTGCTGCTCTTTCCTTCCACCTCTGCCATCTGTCTTGAAGGGTTTATTCACACAGGTTTTTTAGGGCCCTGGCCTTAGGAACATCCTGGGATGTATTGTATCTCTTCGGGGACATACAGTTGGAAGCAAGCATCACTCAGGCTCTGTAAAAATTTTAAAAGTTTTTTTTTTACTCAGTGCAACAAGCCAGAATTCAAAACTGATAAATGCATTTCTCAATTCATAAACCGAATTAACTCTTTTTTGATACTGCTACTGGAAAAAATAAATTGCACTATCTGCTTTATGGAGCAACTTGTTAGCATTCTGGTCCTGTCTACAAAAGATAAGGAAATGCTGCTTTAAGGAGTTTTCTTCACAGAATGCTTTGTGGTTTGAAAATCACTTCAGGAGTGTATTTCTGCCCTGATCTGAAGACAATCTCAGCTTTTCATCTCTACATCTAAATATCACCCTACATCTGGTCAAAGTTGTTTGTTTGTTTGTTTGTTTGTTATTTCTGGGTGTCTTCTTTTGAAAACAAGCAATGAATCTCTAAGTGTCTGGTCTCCAGTTCTGTTCAACTGGTGTTTAAAGAACAAGGAAAACATTTTAAGGAAGAAAATTCTTCACCTGCTTCCCTTGTGGCTTCAGCAGTGGTGTTTGTGTTAATGTTGGGATTCCTTTGAAAGCTTCACCGGGAGACTCGTTTTCTCTCTGAGACTGCCTCTAATGTCTTTTTTAAGAAGCACCCAAATAGCTAAAGAATAATCCAGATCTCACTGAAGCATTCAAAATGGGCTCTTTTGGAAAAGGAGACAAGGATTTATGGCTGGTGAGTACTTGTTGCAATGAGCGTGGAGAACTGTGGCTCTAATAACAGCAAGATTTATGGCTTCCAATCCATCAGCGCCCAAGTTGCATGAGAGATTTTTATGACTGGAACTCTGTCAAGACAATGCAGGCACCTGAAGGTTAAGTCTCTATTTTCATGAATAAAAGTTACAATTGGAGGGTTTTGGTTATCAGGAAAGATTCCTGAATCATCCATAGATTAAAGGGAAAAAAAAGCTGTCACAAGAGGATTTATTGGGAGGGAAGTACAGCTGAGGGCTGCGAGGCTGGTGGGGCATAATGAAATAGAAGGATGTTCTCAAGCTGTTGCTTGCAAAAAGTTCTTCAGGTTTGACACCCTCTTTCAGTGACTGCTAAGGAAGTGCTGTGGTAGATCGCTTGCTTTAAGACTCCGCCGACTGTCACACTGAGCCTGATACAGGGTGCCCTTGGGTGTGACAGGTGACAGCTTCCCCTGCCACAGCTGGGTCTTTTTTCAATTAGTGTCATCATCACTTGCTGGGGTGATTAGTAATAAATGCCATGAATGCCAAGGATCTGTCCCACAGGCTTTCTGCTTGTAAGTCAACTCTGTCCGTTTAACTCACTGTCCCTCAGTCTACTCGTCGGCAAAGGGCAGATCTATTTTTCTATTTCTACAGTGTCCAAAACAATTTCATTCCAACTCTATCTTTCCATCCATGGTGTGGTCAAGCTCCATCCCTAGTTACCTTTCAGCTGAGAGGAACAAGCTTGATCTTCATGTGCCTTTGCACAATGATGAGTTTTGTTTCTGCGCCTCCCTGGTCCAGCCAAGCTAGATCTGCTGTAATCAGCCAGGCTATAAAGGAGGCCAGTGGAACTGCTGAAAAATGCCTTCAAAATACTGATGTTTGAATTAAATTATTATTATTTATTTATTTTAATATTCTTGGATTAGGGTAGTTTTTTTGCAGAAGTCTTTTGCTTTATTCTCTTTACATCTGTCTTTCCTATGTAGCTACACATCTAGGTTTTTAGGAGAAACATTTTCTCTGTTGGGGGAGCAAAAAAAAAAAAGCTTTGGCACAAATTAAATGGTTATCCATTCTGTTTGCCAGTTGGCCAAAAGGCAGGAAGGTATCATGGTACATGTAATGTCTCCTGCCCGGGACACAGAAAGACAGGAATGCAGGCTTTACCTCTTGTGCTTATAGTTTCTAATAGTAAGAAAAATTATCAACTTCAAAACTGCTGGCAAGCTGGAGTCCGTGTTATTGTGTTGTTTTGTCTGTCAGCTTCAAACAACCCCCCTGCCCCTCCTGAGTCCATTCTCTGTTTAATCCTGTCAGAACTCTCCCGCTGCTCTGGATTTTGTAGGTCTCCTCCCCAAACCAGCTTGCTCATGCCTGGAGGAGCTTCAAAGCCAATAAGTGTTCAGGTTTTGTCTCCTCAATCTGTACTCTGTTTGCTGAATGAGAACGTCACTTTTATCCCAACACAAAAACACTTCTGAGAAGCAAGGCCAGTTTGCACTACTCAGAAATACCACAGCATACCCCCCTTGCCAGAGTTTTCTTCTTCTGCACTAGCTCACAGTCACTAGTATTTTAGAAGCAGACTATGTCACTGAGCTGCTGCCTTCCTGCTTTGATCCTGCCTTGCCCTGATTCTCACAGACTCTCTTTTCTTGAGTACAAGATTAATCTCATCTAGATGTAGATGTGTAAATCTGAAGTAGTCATTCTGGGCTTGCTTTGTAGTTATTGAGGAGCGAGATGCTCCAAGAGGACAATTCATCTTCCCTATCCTACATCCACTATCACGGGAGGCACGTCGTGTCCTTCAGGGCTGCCTCCTCTCTGTTAACTACAAAGGTGGCCACTCAGACCTAGACGGTTTTTGCTTGGCTCAGTAAAAGCAGATTAATGCCCCTGCCTGTATAATTAACGAAGAAAAAAAACCCCAATCCTACACATGACATTGAGTAAAAGGGCTGAAAATGTACAAATTAATTCCCTGAGGTCCAGTTTAAAAGTACACTCCACTCCACTTAAGTCTAAAGTTATCCTAAATAATTCCTTCTGGCAGTTTAATGGTGGATATTTTGCTGTAATGCTTCCTCTATGACATTTGCAATGACCTAGTTTACTGTTTTTACAAATAATAATTTGTCTTAATTTTCTCTTTGAAGTAGCAAGCAAAAGAATAAATGAGTAAAATCTAAACCTGGTAACCTTGCTAGATATTTTAGGTCAATAAATTATCTTCATGCATAGCTTAGTATTTCAGCTTTCCACTCCAATAGATGAGGACTCTTTAATGCTTGTTAAATAGCAGAGACAAGTGATTGCAGTCTGAAGATGGAAAACATTGAATATGCAAAGATCTGTGGATTTTGTGATTTTACTTGGCTGGGGGAGAAAATCCTTTGATTCTTTCAGAGCCAGAGATAAGAAAAGCTTTCTTTTCAGAGGACTATCCACACTTTTGTGCCAAACATGGTTCTGAAAAAGTAAAAATGCATCACTGATGAAAGCATCCCAGTTGGGCTATGTCAGGGCTGGACATTTCTGACCTGTTTCTCTGTTTAAAAATTCAGAACAGGCTGGGGATTATTTCATTGGGAAGCCACGAAACCTTGTCAGAAACACCATTTAGTGCTACTAATGCAGCTGATGTTCTGGATGCAGGTTCTGGATGCTATGGTGACCAAAGTTGTTGCCCAAAGTTAATTTATGAAATGGAGACCTGATTCTAAGAAGTACTTCAAATCGACATTACTCAAAGCAGAATAATGTTTCTCAAGAGAAAACCAGAAGTTTTCATGAGGCAGAGATGTTCATAGAATGAGCCTGACTTTCCTCATTGTATTATTTTTTCCAGACAAATAAAAATCCTCAAGGCCACAGACTTCTTTTAACAAGACATCAAAAAGTTCTGGCAAGAAACTAAAAAATTTTAATGAAAACCAAGTTTTCTGCTTTTGTTATTTCCATTCCTCTATACAGTTTTTCTGATAAACTTTAAATCACATTCTCCAGGGTCCATTTCAACTCCTCAGAATATCAGTTTCATTTCTCCTCTTTTACAGCAACCATTTTCTGGGTCTCAGATCTCACTACATATGGCCATCCATGCAATTGTGCTGTCTCAGCTGTTGCCTCCTGGAAGTATCATCTTAAATGAGGTCCATCATTCTGAATCTCAGTACCCTGCAAACGTGGCCATGGGCTCACGTTCTTGGCGCTGAAGAGTTGCACTAATTTTCCTTTCTGATAAATAGGGAGGTACTCAACATTTCTAATATTTTATTCCCCTGCTAACATATGAGAAAATAATAATTACACCCTGCTCTGCAGGACTGGGAATTATAATCAACACCAAAGCAGGATCTGTACATAATTAGAAGCTTGTTTTAGTTGCTTTTTTAGAATTTATTGCATAAGAAATTGCCAGTGTCAGCTAGCATGATTTTAACCAGTAAATCTAAAAGTGACACATAATTGTTATAATTGCCATTGCAGCAGCAGTTAAAATCTCCACCATTTGCTTGAAGACAATGAAGACCATAGACTACTGAAAAAGTTCCATAAATGTCCTGTTGTCTGCAAAGTTTTTGATTTTCAACCCAGAGGCAAGAGTTTTGTCTGCACCTTGTTATTGTAAGGTTTAGGGCTCTTCATCCCACCCTAGGGTGCAAAGGAAAGTGCATTAGCTCTATGTGAAGTTGGATAACAGAAGCATGAGGAAGTACTGAAGTCAGACTTCTCAGAAGGTGATTTGGGAGCCTTGGTCACAACAGGGACATTTAGAAATTGAGTTGAAGAGCTCCAAAGAATTTGCATTTCACATAGACTTGAGCTAGTCTAGGGGTTGGGATCCAATCTCGTAAGACTTTTTCAGCAATTACTTGACCACAGTACCAGTTTTCCTTTTTCAGCTTGCCTGTTTCACAGGGACTGATGGTCACCATCATCTTCTCAAAGATCCACCTCTCTGCTTTAGTTACCCCATGGCTCTCAACTATGCCACATTCAGGTGCCTGCCTGGCATGTGGCAGCAGGATATTGGCCATGTCTGATGCTGAAGCATGCTTGGGTTGCTCTAGTCTTCAGGACAGTGACTCTTTTAAGATTCTCTTAAGCAATGTGCTACAACAGAGGAAACATTTAAGGCTGCAGCTGTCCATGCTAAAAGCAAGGTGGGCTCAAGTCTCCGTGTGCTTGGGTGTATGTTTGCACTTCCGTAAGACAGCTGGTGATCTGAAATAAATACATCAGAAATCACATACTTGGAAGCCCACAGTAGCTAGAGGTGGAAAAGTACCTGAGACAAACACTCCCATGCAATTTATTTGCAAGAGAGAGATACTGATTACATGATGGCTCCTCAGTAGCCTCCTGCTAGCTGGATACAGTATTATGACTGTGCTCTTTTCTGCCTTGGTGTGTCATATATTCTCTCATTGACTTTCAGTCTGTAAGCTGCTGTTAATTTAAAAAGCTCCCTTGTTCACCTCTGATATAGACTCAAGAGCTTTTCTGGCTGAGATGAATTGGAATCCATGTAAGAGCAATAAAATGCCTTGTATGGCTGTGTTTTAACTGGCTCCTCTGAATCTTTTTTTTCTAACTGCATGTTACTCTGCAGCTTAGATGCAATGGATCCAGAATGGATCCAGACCCCGCAGCACTGCTCGTGGGACTGCACTGGCTTCATTAAGTGTACACACGTACTAAGCTGCCTTGACTTTTGGCTTTTTTTCCAAGCACTTGAGAAGTCTAGGTAAAAGTGAGAAGGCAGGAAAAGACCTTTTAAATGCATTATAAATCCCATTTTAACTCAAGTAATTATAGCTATAGCGTAATTAAAATATTGTGTTGGAAAAGGAAATAATCCTACCAAACTTAAATCCTGTGTGCATTAGCATATTGCCATCTGCAGTCTTCTGAATCGCTACACCTTTTTACCTTAAAGCAAAATGATCAACAGCCTCTTTTGCCAGTAACACCGACCGTGCTAAGCACATCTGTCGGGCTCGCTGGGGCCTGGTCAGAGAGGGAAATGTCTCTTGTTGGTGTGTGCTTCCCCCTGCTCCCTTTCCTAAAGGTGAGAATAAACATGTTCAAATGTTGGCAATTACAAATCAAAATGTCACAGCAGAAGAAAAAACCTCATTACATAAAATCTCTCATTTCATATTGATTGGAAATTTCCAGCAGGAGAAATGAAAAATGTTGAACTTGATTTCATGAACACAGACTTTTTTCAGTTACAAGCAGCAAAACAAGCCATCATGCCTGCAAAACAAATGCAACTATTCTCTGACCAGCTCTAACTTAGCAATTTCAAGAGTAATAAATTTGCTGAAGGAAAAAAATACTGCACTGAATCTTCATCAGTCACAGAAAAGCACCATATATGTCAAAGAAAGTCTGAGGTAATATATCTGATACAAATATACTCACACAGGTCAATCAAATTCGTTCAATATCAAAGTGGTTGAATTACCTTGCTTAGTGACGTGGTATATTCTTACTGCAAAAAATGAAGGGAAGAATGGATATTTCTTCATGTGTCTAGCTGAAGCAGAAATTACAAGGCGCTGCACAGAAATTACAGGGTGAATTTCTATCTTCTGTGTTATGCTGGAGGTCAGGCTAGATGGTGATGATAATATTTCCTTCTGGCCTTAAAAAAATGCATCTGTGAAAATACAATCAGAGCTTATGGGCCATTGAATCCATGTGCTCAGAAATTATTTTTTTAGCAGTATAAATGACATTATCTGCAAGAACAAATAAGCTGCATCTAAAGGAGTCAGCAGTCAAGCCTGAAAATGGGAAAAGTATGAGGAAAGAATCCCAACCTGCTTAATTGCCTCACAAATCAAACATATGGGCAATAACTCCTGTTTAGGGGAAATTCAAATGAGAAATATGATTACTGCTCTCTGCAGGGGAAAGACAGCACTTCAACAGAACAAGGGCTGGTTTTTTCCAAGTGATCCAAGTGCCAGGGCCTGACTTGCCAAAACTCCTTGGGAAGGTCAAAACTTTCCCGTGTTTCAGCAGTTTCCTGCAGGGCAGGGTGGACTCACGAGGGAGGACCCGAGCTGGTGCAGCTTCTCTCATGGGGTGGGTTAATGCCCTTTTGTGTGTGCTGGGCAAAACACAGGGCAGTTTATGGCCCATTTCATGGAAATTCAAATGTATATGGGAAAAACATTCTACACATATATAAAACTTCTATTTCTTTCCAGGAAAGCAGCTTGAGATTTTATTAATGGGGCAGCTGATGAAATGTTTGTATGTAAATAATACCTAAGTGAAAGTTGTGTTGGTGTTCACATGTATTGAACTTCCAGAATGTCCTGTACAAAGTATCTTCCCCCAAATATTTTTTCAGTAGGAGAAGTATGTTTTACTCAATCTGAGTATTATGAGTCTTGTATAAATCTACTGCCAACTTATACAGGCAGATTCAGCCTCTGTTAGAGTAACACGAAGGACAGCATCTTATCTGATGGTCTGGGCTTTACAGAGAGGATCTGGAACAGTTAAGAACAATTCCATGCATCAAAGCAACCCAATACAAATATAATGCATAAATATTTGGATACACAGGGGTTTGTATGTCTTTGCATAGACACTGAGGTTTGGTTTTGGCTGCTCTGCACTTGTTTCAGTGTCCATTTGCATCTGTTCAATGCACCCTTGTATGTAAGATCACACCATGATAGAAATTCAAATGCTGCACACACATATAATATGCCTGCAGCTGTGGGTGGAAGCAGGTGCTGTACAGCCTGTGTGCAAGTGCCAGCTCTCTGCTCATATTGTTCTGACTTGTGTCTGATTTTTGCCCCCATTCTGAGCCCCAGAATTATTCTCCTTCTGGAGTGGGAAAGATGTTCTGTCGTTGGCAGTGGTTGGTAAAAAGGCTTGAACACTGGGCAGGAGAAGCTCATTGTGTGGCTGGGCTCAGCCTGAGCCATGGACATGGCAAAGTGGTTGCTCCAGCATTTTCATTTCTTAGTGGGGGGGCTGGTCCTGCCAAACAACACGAGCAGAGGTGGATCGGGCTTTTATGCAGCAGCTGGGAGGTGAGTGTGGGAGGCTGAAAGTGATAGATGGCTGTGGACCATGAAGGACTGGGTTAAATCCCCTCAATGTGGTGCATGATGCAAGGGTGAAGCTTCTTTATTTTTCTTAGTATTATTAGAGGGATTAAGTGGAATTTAATTGATGCTTTAGCCTTGAGCTGCCCTCAGCTGGGAGCTGCAGACACAGCCAGAGCTGACTGCAAAGCCAGGGAACTCCAGCCTCTCACCTTCCCTGTCCTGTCAAAAGCAAACAAACACTCTGTTAATTAACTGCAAATGCCCCAACTGCCATGAGTAGTGCTGGGAGACGTCACCCAGGAGAGAGAAGTCAGGAAAAGGAGGAGGCTGTGAAAGTCAGTCTAGAAGAATAATAAACTCCTCCTCGGTAGGAGGATGATGCAAAACGAATCTGGGCTGTAAATTCCTCATTCTTCATCATCTGCCCGGTGCCAGTAAAAAGGGCAAGCTGGCCTGAAGGACCCCTGCTCTGATTACCCACATAAGGGCTTTCTTGCACTTTACTGTTGCCCTTCCAACACCTGAACTAGATTTACAATGTCAAGGAACAATCCTGGGCATAAGGACTCGAGTATACCCAGTAGCAGATTCAGATCAGCTTGGTTTTGGACCAGTCCCGATGGGTTTTTCTCACAGAAATCTCTAGTGCAGTTCAAGGAACAATTCCCATAATACTGTAGAGAGTAAGAGCTAAATTGTAGTGACTTGGGCAGTTCCCCATCACCTGCCATCAGTGCCAGAGGACAGTCTGGGACACAACAGCTTTGCTAGTGTCAGTGCAGTCACAGGCCACTGCAGGGTGATGGCTGTGTGATGGAGTACTGCATCGTGCTCAAAGCCTGAGCCAATATGTGTCTGGGTCACCCTGCCAGATCTGCACAGAAAGTTGTTTTTCTCTGTGCTTCCCTTCAGCTGAGTAATTGCTTTGTGAGAGTTTGTCATCTCCTACTGCATGAAGTAAGACAGGCCGAGCAGCCACTGAGGTGGCTTCTGTTTCTAAACCTGCCATGTGCGAAGCTGAATGGCTTGATCTGATGCCTCAATTGCTCCATCTGTGAAATGGAGATAAGTGCTATGTTCCTCCATAACTTTCTGGGAAATACAGTAATGAAAAGTGTTACATGGGAACTGCTGTTCTTGTTCAGGCATAGATTAGGTTGGAAGACTGCTAGCTCCCTGTTCCCAGGATTCAAACCATCTGAAAGCACAACCAAGAAAAGCCCTCCAAGCAAAAAAAGTATCTATAAACTTCTTTGTTGGCTGATCTGTGCTCTGAGGGATTTCAGCTGGCTTTATCCCTGCAGAATACTCAAGGTCCACCTAGCACAGGGTAAATGTGCATATTCAGAGTAGGGCATGTGGATGTTCCCTGCTGGTTCTCGGATGCATGGGGAGATACTACAGCTGTATACAACATATATGTTATGCTGAGTTCTTCCCATGGTGGAGAGACACCCCAAGATGCCCTGTTGGCATAAGTTGCCCAGTTAATGCATTAGCACGGGATCTTTGATGTACCCTGTCTTACAGAGGTTTGAATGCTAACCTATATTTTCTGGGACCTAGCAATTAAATTACTCCTCAGCCCTTTGCCAGACCTGTGTAATGCCTGAATTGGGCAACATTTGTCCCTGGCAGCTTTTGTAAGACTTCGGTAATTTTGTCATTTTTTTCTACTTCTTGAATATGCCAGCTATATAGGTCCATTCAACCAAAGAGTTTTACAGAATACCTGATTATTAGAGTTCTTATTTTTAGTCCCAACTTTTCAGTCATGAAATCAATTTCAAGGCCAGCAGGAGCTGATGAGAAATGCCAACTGCTATTATAACCCCTCTGGGATTATTTTCTTACAGAGACTTGTGTGCTGTAATATTTTTCAAAGAAACCCCCAAAAGGTACAGAGACCAATGATGCATTTAGGAGACTTTGTGGGAAATGCAGGAGTTTTGTGCTGTGACAGGATTATAGATCAGGCAGTGCAAGAGCCCAGGTACCTGCAGTATCCCACCGATCCTGCTTTTGTTTAACTGGTCTTTCAAACTTCAGGTCTCTCTTGTGGCATTGCTTCCAACACCCCTGAATTTCCAGTTCAGCTCTCCCAGGGCTGTGATGGCGCTGGGGGCTGGAAGACAGCAGTAAATCTGTCTTCATTTAATTGAGCTGGTAGCTTTGATTCTGATCCTGGCAAGGAGCTGCTATGAGGAGCCAGAAGAGCCTTCTGCAATTACATGTTAGCTCAGCACAGCATGTGAGGGCCTCCATCTTTCTGCACTGTCCCAGCACCAAGTTTGCAAAGCAGGTGCCATCCAGGCTCACAGAAATTGCTCACAGTAATAATTTCATAGCTGTTTTTCTCACTGGCCTCAGCCCATGTTTGTCAAGTTTGCCAAATGTTAATGAAGCTGCAGAGGGTTAAAATCCAGAAAGTGACTGTGCTGAGAAAGACTCCCAACCCTGTGTCCTGGCTGGAGTGATTCCCAAGCTCATGGCGTGTCTCCTGAGTAAAGTTCTGTAATTGAGCTGGGGACTGGATGTGAATCTGTACGTGTGATGGCTGTTTCGTTGTTAGGACAAATGAGCAGAACAACTTCTCCAAACATGCAGTTCTTGCAGACTGTCTTTGAGTTTCTTAAAGTCTTCACTGTAGAAATATATCATGTCCATTACCACTTCTGAGTCCACTCCAGATCCACTCTGTTAATATTAGCTATAAATACGCTCCAACAGATAATGTCAAAGTAACAACCATTAGAAAAGGAAGTAAATAAATGAAGGTTGTGCATTCATGCGTGCTTCAAAGAGGTTCTGTCTCCTGTCCCACTGAATGACCCTGCAGAGGGCTTTCATCACCAGGGAAGACCTGGAAATCACTGATAGTTCCCTAGGGAGCCATGGAGAAATGGCATTGAGCTGTGAGCAGCCAATAAAATATTGCATGGCTGAAACCTGTTACTGGCTGCAAGTCTTGAAGGGTAGGTCTGGGATTTGCACAAACAGAAAAACAACTCAAGTCTTTCCTCTCCTCTGATTGCATATCTTCTGTGTTGTGTCCTGCAGTTAACCTTTAGGGGACAGAAAAGACAGAGGTGCAGAATTCATCTCATTTTTCTCCATAGGCTGTGGAAAGAGCCTAAGAGTTAGCAGGATGATGTGTAGATGGCCCACATGGGGTGTGATGTCTTCAGCACAGAGAAACTTCATCCAGGGTTTATCAAGAGAAGACCATTGTGTTGTAGAGTTTATAGAAAGCTCTGGATACAGTGAAATAGTTTTGCCAAGGTAGCAATAATCTTCCTCCAAAATGCATATTATTGGGCTATTGTAAATGCCATAGGTGAATTGTGGTGCATAAGGTCAAGGGACAATTGCTTTCATCTGTCTGAAATATACTCTGAGAGCCTATTAGTACATAGTGTTTAGTGTTATCCTGGCTGAGTTAATTCAGTCCACCTCTGGCCAAGTGCCACTACATAAACCTCGGTGACATTTTCATTTCCATTTCCAGCAGCCTTTGCTGGCAGCAGAGTCTCTGATTTCCTCCCACTCAAGTTTTAAAAACTTTGAGAGAATCTCTTCTTTGTGCAAAACAATTTAATCTTCTTTCACTGCCCAAGGAAACACATTCTGGCAGGAATATCACTGAAAAATACTGATACAATGAACTCCAATGGACTTCGGCTGTTTACTCTGTGCTGTCAGTCGGCACCTCCTGGAGACGGAGACCATACCAAGAGGGAATGAAAAGTGAGTTGATAGAGGCCTTTACTATTTCTCTGTATCACCCTCAATGATTGGTCAGCCAGAGTTGTAGGAAGGGTCCTTGAAAGTCTGTGGGAGCTGCTCTGACAGAGAGGAATGTGTCTCTTCCCTTACAGGTTGACCATTAGCCTCCATGCCTGTGATTCGTACCACTGCCAGCAGGTTTTCCTGGAAATCCAACACTCTTCTCCAATCCTTCCTCAAATTTACTGAATTTCCCCTTCAAACTATAATGGGTGACAAGAGAACAACACCAACAGCAGCTGGTTTTGGCTGCTGTCATTCCCCTGTCTGTCTCCTACACAAAGCTAGGCATTTCTTGCTTGCTTTGCCTAACCTATTTTCACATGCTCCCTTGCAACGTGATGAATTGTGTCCTGTGGGCGCCTGGTTTTCTCCATTAACTGTCAAGGGAGTCCAGATTACTTGTTCAGATGGAGATGTCAACACTGAGAACATTTACATTTGGACAAAGAATATCACTCTAGAGTGTCTAAGGGGTGAGATTCGTCTCATCATTCTTTAGGTGTCCAGAAAGTAGATGTCAACACTGAGACAAAGCATTTAGACTTTTCTCTTCCTCAACACAGACAACTCATCCTCAGATGTTCAAAAGAGAGGATGACTAATCTATCCTTTGGCTATGAAAGGAGTCAACGTGGCTAGCTGAGCTGTCATTACATATTTTGCAGATGACTCAGGGTGGACTTTAGCTGAAGTGTCTCACACAGTTGCAGAGCAATGGCTGAGCCCAGGTCTACAGTCAAACATCACCATTTGTCAGCAGCTTGTCTGGCTCTGCTCTGCTACGGATGGTTTAGGGGGAAAAAAAATATCACCTGAGTCTAGTCCTTCAGAATCTGATGACTGAATTTCCCCAGACTAGCAATAGTAAAACCAAAATCCAGCACCCTGACTCTGATGCCTTGTCACAACAGTTTAGCAGCAAATAGATCACTCACATCAGGCATCCATATCTCAAAACATGCAGATAGCTCAGTCAGAAAGAAATAAGCCTACGCCGCTGGAGAAGGACCGAGGATACAGAGGGAGGTGATGTTGGCTGTTACCTTAGCAACAATCTCGATCTGGTAGGAATCTGAAGCAGGCGGTCTGACCCCTGGCAAAAATATTTGAACGTTTAATGACTGAAATAACTGAATAATTCTAGGCTGTTATGAACAGGAGTAAGATGCAGCTCCAGCTGAACATCACTTGTAATCGCAATGGGTGGGTGAAGTCAACATGGTCTCGTTTCACATGCTTAGACATTGGCAAAGAAGGTGATATGAAAGTACATGCAAGATACTGCATTTGAAAGAAAATGGGCCTGATTTTCCACTTAGACCAAATTTACGTTATTCTAACTCTACAGAGAATTGAGTTAGTATTTCTTTCTAAAAGGAGACAAGGTGGTTTAAGGTTTTGGTAATATAGTAATATCAAGCTGTTATACAGATTTGTTAATCTATAGATTTCAATACCCATTAATGCCACAGAAGGGGAGGGTGCAATTCCACTTGCATTTCACCTAATAATGTATTTTAAATCTTTTTGTATTATTACTAATACTTTATTTTGTGTGGTCAAATATTAGGTGTGGCCGAGTAATTCTAGCTTGATGCCCTGGAGAGTTTGGCTCAGCCTTGAGCTTGTTTCACAGACAGTCTTTAGGGCCCTTTTTGGCTGAAGCCTTGTTAAGAAGTAATAGAAAAAGACTGTACAGGGTTGCCTGCTTTAGTGGTCCGAAAACCCAGAAGCTTTATGACATATTCTAGAGTGCCACCTGTTGTTTCTTTACCTGAAATTAACTTAAAATCAAACAAAGATTTAGGTTGGAAGGCCACTTTGGAGATCCAGCTAGCCTAAATCCCTGCTGAAAGCAGGGCTTAAAGCAGGGCTTATATACAGGCAAAAGCACTTGCCATAGGCACATTCTTCACAAAGGCTCTTCCACCTGAACCAAAGAGCTTTGCTCTGGGGGAGACTTCTATCTTCACATGCATTTATTGTGTGGCTTCTTTCTGACTAATAGGAGGAAGGTACATTGCAATAGAGATTTTTATTTTTTTTTTACTGTGTTCTGCTAGAACCTCTTATTGCTATAGGTCACCAATACTTGACATTTTAGAAATTTTAATGTCCATCTTACTATGCATGCCTCGTTTTCCATTGTATCATGTGTATTCCATTGTATCATTGTATCATGCCACCTACTTTTCCCATGGTACAAGCTATGTCATGCAGACCAAGTGAAACCTGGTCACGTAGCACCGATTTCAGCCTTATCCTGTCCTGTGCCTTTCCTATTATTTAGTACAGAACTATGACCCTTCCTGGGCTTTGGCCCATACTGCCAGCAGCAACACTCCCATTTGGGCTAGCAATCCATACTCCCTTCACAGTCCTGGGTAAATTCCCCAAGTTCTCAATACTCCCTGGTAAAATACGCTGAAATACCTATTTCTTTTCACTAACCTTCAACAGAGCTCAGGATGACCATCTCAGAAGGAAGGACCTACATTAATTAACTAACACTGGCTGGGTCTGCCTGGGTAACTGTCACAGAAATGGCTTCTTGCAAGATGCTTTAATCTGCTTCAAAGATTCCTGGCACTGGAGCTGCCAGTGATGACAACTGTAGTGCTTCTCAGGATAAAAAGCACTGGGATAATATGGAAAAAAGAACTAGAGGTGACAGTCAGGCTGTTCTCTGACCTATTCTCTGTTCTGCAGTTTGCAAAAGGTGAGAAGACTGAAATAGTTCTTAAACTAGGGGAAGCAGCCAATTGCCACCCCTCAGCCCTTGATTGCCTTATTTCTTTGCATCAGTGATTCAAAATCTGCTCCCTGGAAGCTGGCCCAGATGCATTCACTGATGAGGTGTGTGACATTCCTCTCACCAATGCATAATGTCCAAGAAGCTGATGTGGTTTGCAGGAGTTAACGATCTCATTTCTTCACAGAAAGTTTGTTTTGCCTTTTAATACTTTTACAAATCAAGATCTACATGCAAGGAGGTCAGCATCATACGTTACATTTTAACTGAAATGTTATTTAGCTGGCTGAGCCATGCCTTTCCCTCCCCATATACCCAAAGGCTCCTTGGAGATTCATCGGCTACTGGTTTTAATCAGAGGGGAGATAAATGGTCAGGGCATCTAAGAGGTCGGGGCATCTAAATGAGTCTTATCAATCTGATGATAAATTTAAGGCTTAGGAAGCTTGAAAGTCCATGCAGGGGCCTGCTTTCGCATCTTATAACCTTATGAAACACGAAGCCTGTGCTCATAGAAAGCTGGTGAGTGGATTTTAGGCTCTGTAGGCAAAATAAATTTTGGATCTGCACAGAGGAAGACAAATCTCGACTGGGCTAACAGGGTGAGATGAGCTGTGGAGAACTGGGGTTTCTGCCAGCAGAGAAGCAGAAGCGGAGCTGCTAGGAAAAACATCACGCCTCCATGCCCTGCACCCCATCTTCACCTTCGTGGCAGCCGCCATCAGACAGCTGCATGTCTGTGCCCTGTTCTGATATGAAACACATACATCGGTTATTCTGTGTGAATATTTGGCCACCAGTTCCTTGGGCATAAGTAAAGCAAGGAATGGGGTCTGTGAGGCTCTTTGCCACTCCAGGCAACTGCCTACTTTGCCTAAGGTGAGATCAAGACCCAGCCTTAAAAATGGGTGTTTGGGAATCCTAGTGCCTGGGGGTTTTCACTTGCACAGATCAAGTGTGGCCTGAATTGTTCAGTTCTGAATTACTCCTCTCATGCTATTCACAGAATACTCAATTTTTGGCCACAGATCAGTAGGAAAATGCACACACAAATCTCATTCACTCATGTAATTTAGATTTTGCAATGCAGTTTAAGGTTATCTTAATTCTCCGTTAGTATTCATATAACAGAGAACAATCAGATAAAAATCCAGGTATCTTGAAGATCTTGTGACATGAAAAACCTTTGTAAAAACTGTAGGGCTTTTGTTTTGTTTTTTAAAAAAGGACTCAGTTCAGTAGAGGTTTCATATATATATAAGGATCATAAAATTGAGATTCCTTTGCAGCAACTAAATAGACAACTGTGTGGGAATGGATAAAAAGGCAAATGTAAACTGAAAAGAGATAAATTAACTAAAAGCCTGGATCTTGTGTGTTCTATAGAGAAAACTGCGTTAGCTGAAATGAAAAACTTCTATGCATTATTTCTTTTCACTAAACGTATCCTTGGAAGAAGTCTTTGGTCAAAGCGATGAAAGATTCCCACATCTGTATAACTAATATTGCAGCATGTGGGATGTGAAGCCGGGAGGGAATGGCACCATGTTCAAAACACTTAACACTCCAAGGACTGTGTTTTCTTGAGCGCCAAGTGGAGTCTCCCATACCCCGGCTGAGTGTTCCAGTGCTCAGGCTGTTCATCGTTCTAGGATGGATTGGTCTTTTTCTGTTTTTAATGAAACTTTTCAAAAGCTTCTGACTGTACTGATGCAAAATGAAAACAAATGTGCAAACCTCAAATAGTTTCACAATTCATCTTTTCTAGCCATGCCAGATTCTTGGAGTGTGTCATTAATCTTTTCAGTGGGATAGCTGGGTTTCTTACTAGGGATTTGCTTCTTGCTTACTTTGGAGCTGTAAGTCTCTGGTCTTGTCCCACACTCTCCATGGATAAATAAGAGGGAGCGCAAAGACCATGCCTCTGACCAAGCCCATGTGCTGTTGCTGCCGGTTAGGTCCTGCCTGGCCGGTTCCTGGTGGATAAACCTTCATCTTGTGATGCTTAAGGACATCGGCTGTGATATCCCTTTCCTGAATTTCAGCAGTCTTAGAGTTTTTGCAACTCTGTTCCTCAAGGGTTGCCAGATGTGGCTTTCTAAGTAAGGAAGGGTCTCCAGTCTCAGTGGGACACAACTTTCCCTGCCTATCATTCCTGCCTTATGTAAGGCTCACATGCACATCCATTTAAAAAACTGTTCCAGGAGCAAAGAGACTCTTCCACATTTGGCATTGTTACAAGACCAGACAAAACATCCTCATGGAAATTACATGCTGCATGTGTGTTTGAGTTACTGGTAGAGCTGTGGTCTTTGTCTAATGGGAGTAGAAATATGTGGACATAGGAGAAATTCAATGCATTAGCCTGGCTCCATGGTTACTAAGAAACAGAAGGATGCTGGTACACTATAGTTATTTCATTCCCAGATGAGGAAGGGATACTCAAGCTGAAATAAAAGTTTCTTTTTTTAAAATGGTTGTATTTCTGTAATGCAAGAACAAGCACCCCTATTTAACCTGCACAGCCAGTAAATGGTTCTGTTTATTTTGCACACTCTATCATTTCAGCAAAAGTTGATATGCACCTTTGTTTACTTAATCAGTTTTTCTCTTTTTTTGTATTAAATCACATTGCCTTCAGCAGATGATGTTTTATTCTCAGTAGGTAAAAATAATGAAAAGAAATTACTCCAGATGAAGCAAAAGTTTGCACCTTCTTTGCAACTGAGCTTCAGAAAATCAGCAAGGCAAGTCAGAAACAGAAGCAAAGGTGAGTTGCAGGTTTGCCAAACAGTCTTATGCTTAGAAGGGGTGAGGACTTTTTCAGCCAGTGTCTACTCAGTCACCTCTCTCTGCAGGGGACACCAGACTCACTAGGTAGCCAAGGGAGCGGAGGAGAAACACCACTGCCTCTTCCTCCTATCCCTCAGATTTCACTAGCCAGCTGCTTGGGGAACTTCCCCATTGCCTCAAAGGGACCCAGGGAAGGAAGGCACCAGGCTGCACCATCAGGATAAGCAGCAAAAAGCTTCCCTTGGGTAAGGCTTTCCTGCTGCCACCCGCTCCTCTTCATGCAGGCTCCTCGCTGCCTCTTAGTCATCTCTGCCCACCCACCGATGTTCATCTGATCCTTCTTGCTTACAGACAGACCCATTTCTTTCTCCATGTGAGCCCTGGCAGGGAGTTTCATCCCATTCAGCTGTTAATATTTGATTATGCCTCTAGTGAAGTGAACACTCATTACGTTAATTTCAGCAACAATATAAACATCAAAGGACTGAATTATTTGTAATAGCAGAATGTGATGGGCTGGCATCAATGCTTATTTATTGCTTCTGCCACTGTTGCTGCTGTTGAGGACAGAGCATGGCTTTGGGGGAACTTGTAGGTGCTACGTTTCGAATCTGACTTATAATACGTGACTCCTAGACAGTGACTCCTGCCAAGGTTTTCAAGACCTGGCATGAGTGCGGGGTCTGACTCTCCTGAAATATGTCAACTATGGAAAATAATGGATACAGATAAGAGTTAAGATTTCATAGTGCTCCTTATATCCCTCTAGAAGACTGACAACTCTCAGCTGCTATACGCTTGCTGGTTCAGATGAGCACTGGAAGATCTGGGATACATACAGCTCACTAGGAGCCTCGTATTTCTAATGGAAAACTGTGTTCTTTTCTTTTGTTCTGCTTTTCCCTTTCAAATCCTTCCAATTGATTTCCATTAAAATTATAAATAAATATTTTGTGGGGATGTTTAGATTTTGACTGCAGCATACTGAAATGTGCACTCTAACCTTTTGGTTTCCTCTTGCTGCTGGTTCACTGCAACAAGCCAAAAGGCTTTATTTTGACTTTTGCTAAAATTACTTGCATTCTGTTAAAACCTGAATGTTACTATTGATGATGAATGTGGCATAGGCACTGTTTTTATAATGTAAAGCAATATTGTGATATGTATATGTTGCCATAACTTTCCTATATAAACAAAGTTTGAAACGAAACAAAAATATTTCCATAGTTCACACCTGTTCCACAGGAAATTATTTGGAAGCTTGTTTTCATCCCAAGTTGCAACAAGTATCAATTACTCCTGAAAATATTGTTTCTGGCCATCTCTGTTATCTTCCTTTAAATAACAAACTTCTCAGTGTTTTCTCATGCTACTCTGCACCTGGGTTCCCATTTGTCCATTTCACGTTCATTACCTGGTGCTTCCCAAACCTCTGCAACTTGCTGGTTTCTCACATTTCCAGTAGCACCATTACTCTCTGAATTTTCACAGCAGGGCATACAAGGACTCTGCAATTGGAAGAACTGAGCTAATTGATTGCCTCATTTAGCTCTTTGAAGACTGAAACCATTGCACAAAGTCCCTGGTTCAGTAATGGATGAGGATTTGGAAGCCGATGAAAGGCTTCACTTGTGTTGGGCACGACATATAAATATAATAACTGTTGTTTTATCTCCTGTAAGTATAATTACCTAGTCAGATGAGAGATTATAGCACTCACAGTTATTTGCTCTGGAATTAAAGTACTTGCAGGGCTATGAAGTACTGTACATGCTCTGGTAAATCAAATCAACTTGACCATTACATTGTATGTTATAAAGTCCAGAGCAAGAACTGGAGGCAGGGAACCTGATTCACAAGAGATTTCAGTGGAATTCACCTTTTTGAATGGTCTCATGGGTCTTGTCTTTGCTATCCCTTTCACTGCCTGGATTTTGGGTCATTCTCATTTCTCCCAAGTCAGTGTTGCTTCATCCAAGATTAGATTTATCAGATGGATGAAGGGATGTGTAACCATTCACCACAGCCCTCCTGTCATGCAAGCACCTACCTGTGACCCCAGCCAGGCTGTAGCTCTGCAGCTTGGTACAACCTTCCAGTTCTTCCTGTGCATTTCCCACACTGGATGCACCCCTGTTCAGACACAGGAGATCGGTACCTACACTTTGTACCAACCTCTGCATTTGAGTTTTGCCCTGCTTGGGCTGCTGTCTGCTGTCGTTGTGAACTCATTCCTCAAAACCAAAATTCATTTGAAGACCGTGTTAGAGAGGAAAGAAACTATTTACTCCCCTCACCTTTGTTTTTACAAATGTCTCTCTATATTTTCATTCTCCTTGAATGCTTGGCAGAAATTCTTTGCAGACATTCTAAATATTGCTAGCAGTTCCAGGTAGCAGGACAAGTATTATTGCCTTACAAATGGAATTGCCTGCTTTCTTTCCTTTTCTGTAGGGCACTGCGTGAGGAATGGCTGAATGGTGGGCTGAGGGTGACTTGGGTATGGCTCATGTACTCTCTATCAGGTTATTTCCATTTCACATTCTAACAAGTCTTGGTAAAATGGTCATGCATTTGCTGGAGTCATATCTCCAGCTCAGAGCACATGTACAGAACACCATTTTATAATCTCTGTCTTTACTGTAGACATGCTTTAAATCTTCTGTGTCAATATGTGATGGCTGCTTTATACTTGACATCTCAGAAATCCTTTAAGAATGCCTGACTAGACAGGAAATCAGTCTTATGAAACAGCATGACACTGAGAATCACGCCTTTGGGGTCGTGTTCTACACTTAATAATTAATTTCAGTTTCCTGATGCCTCAGTTTACCCATCTGAACATTAATGTATTCCTGACAAGGCAATGAGATACTTTGGTTATGGAGCCTTGCACAGCTAGAAATGATGCTGATGTTTTTCTTCAGCATCTGCCTGGCTGGCTGAGATCAGATCAACTCTGATCAACACTTCTTAATTTTTTTGCATTGCAGGAGATGTTAGTGTTTTCATGGTGTGTGTTTTTCTGAGCAGTGAGCATCTGCCGTGTACTGAAATAACCAAAAGAAATACAGAAAAGTTGCAATGTTGTATTAACTCATCCACTGTCATTAATTAAAGTCCAGTGTAAGTGGAAATTCTGTCAGTCCAATTAACTAAAGCAGGCACTATAAAATGCTCACACAGAAGGTAAAAGTGAACACACCGTCCATCCCCACTGTTTTTCAAAAACATGCTCGAGGCTGTTGAAAGTGCTCTGAAGTGTTAATGTCAAACTTGACTTGTTAAATGAGTAAACCCAGCTACCTGGGGGTGCCTCCTCCTTGTTTCCTTTGATTTTGCATGGTTCCCCAGGTGCTGAGCATGGGGGAAGATCAGCCCCTGTTAGTAAGTGTGAGTGACAGCTAAGTCGGAGGGGCCTTATCAGCACTCCCACGCTGGCACTGGGATTCTGGCTGCAGAAGAAAAGCTGTTGTCGCCATGGTCACCAAAACAGGGAAGACTAATCAGAAAATATCGATAGGGTAAAATGTCAGCAACTGAAAACTAAACTGGCATGTGATCTTTAAAGAAGCATGGTGAATCACCTCTTAGTTGTGATAGGTGAGGTGATCTCTGACTGCAGGGAAGCTTTGGCTTCAGGGAAACCCAAGGGGTAATTTGCATCTTTCATTATTACTATTATTAATAGCAGTGTCACAGTGCTCTCGCAGCATCCCAGTGTGTTTAGATGCTGGATAAACAGAAAAAAAAACCAGTTTAGATTCTACGAGTTTGCTGTCTGAGTACCAGGCAGGAACTAAGAGGGGCTGGAAAGACTGAGCAGAGACCCAGAATATCTTAGGCACCAGGTTGCTGACCCCTGACACATTCAGCGCCAAAGCTGAACACCAGGCAAAGGCACATCCATAGACCTTGGGAGCTGTGCCATCTTAGGTACCGACCATGTAGGGACAGGGGAATGTTGCTGCTTTAGGTCCTGCCTGGTCTAGTCCATGCCTGCGGTATTTGTTGCAGCGTAACATAGCCCCAGTGTCCCCTGGGAGTTAAAACACATAGCAAGATCTTGCAGCCCCTAACCACTGCTGTGGGACAGCTGTGATTTGGGAAGATATTTAATACAGCCTGCTCTCCTGAAAACTAAAAAAGACCTTACAAGTCAGCCCATTTATCATTCCAGAGGGGAATTTTCTCATCAGTTTCCAAATCAGAACCTCCTCAAATCCCAGAGCTAATCAGACACTGATTTACTGCTTGGTTTTGCTATATAATTTGCAAAAATACATCCACAGGATTGGCTGTAATGGCAGTGCCTTTATATTCTGTAGTTCTCTGAATATATCTGATTACATTAGTGAGAGTATCAAAGTAGTTGTTAAATGGAAAGGACAACTTCAATCGACCCAAGTTTACTGCTTAGAGGAACTGTAATAGGAGAAAAGGAATGCAGGTAATTCACCAGCTAATGCAGTTTTTTATTGTATGTATGCCACACAGAAGCAGGTACTTTGCAAACACACTGTAATGTGTTTTTGCTTCTCTCAGAATATTTAAATGGTCTTAATTTTTTAAAATCATACATTATCTGTGTTACATTGAGTTCTGTCTCTTCAATGCTCAAGAAAAGTGTCCCAGGATGGGCTTTCCTGTGGCATGAGCTGTGACTGAGCAGAGACAGGATCTGAAAGATTAGAAGGGCTTATCTTGTCATGAGAGACAGGGGAACTTCGAGGGGTCTCTTCACTAATGTGATTAAGTCCGCAGGTACAGTCCAATGCTCTCTCAACATGTCAGGTATAAGTGATAAGGCAGGCGTGATTTCTAAGGCAGAGAACAGGTTTTAGATCAGCTCTCCAAGATTCCTTTCTAGGAAATCTCATGAGAACAACACATTGAGATGATTTATTTTCAAGGAGAAGAGCAAGACAAGCACTTTTGTGGTAAGGCAGTTCCTTTTCAGAAACCTCCAGGATGAAAATGGACATTCTTGGACTTAGAAAGAGGAGAAAAAAAGGAAAGAGAAAAAAAAAGGTGCTTTGTTTGAGCTTTTTAGAAAAGTAATTGTCTATTTTCCACTTCTAAATAGGATCTCCTCTCCATGTTCAAAAGATGGTTTACGCCCTTCCTCTTCTCACACCCTTCCCGCACCTCTCAGCTGGGGTGACTGCCACCAGCCCGGTACTCAGGGAGGTGATGTTTTTCCCTGATATGACTAAGAAGCCATTACACACTTGCTCTGGCAATCTTACCGCAGGGCACTGTTGCTGTGAGAAGGGGAGAAATGGGTAACAAGGGCAGTAGCAGGGGAGAGGGAGGGAACGTGAGCCACCACAACCATTTACCAAGACCCAGCGAGAGAACTGGCCACTTAGAGAACCAGGGTATGCAGTGTGCAGCCTGACAGGCTCATGAGACAGAGCAAACCCAAATTATTTTATTTTCCCTAGTATGCTATTTTAATAACTTGCTAGTGCTTGTTACCACATCATTAAAAAGTGTGGCAGACAGAATGGTTATTTACGGTTACACAGTTGTGCTAGGATTTCAAGTCATTAATGCTGTTAGCTCTAATTCTGATGTAGATGTTTTGGTCATTTAATCATATTGAAAAAGATTCTTTCCCCTTTAATTCTAGGGGGGTTGCAGGTGTGTTCTTCAGATATATAATACATATATTAAAACCATGGTGGTCATTCTGCCTGCTAGGTAGACTCTGAAATGACCCTTGAACTGCTGTATGATCGCTGCATTGTTATTGCTGGATGTTCTGATGATCATTTTTTCAAAAGGACTAAAGCAGTGAGTAGGAAGTTAGTTCGCACTATGTTATAATTAATGCAGAATAAATCTGACTGTAATCAGGATGTTTTGATTGCAGTCTAGTGGGATTTCTGGATGTCCTTTTTAGCCATGACATCATGCAAACCTGATGTTGACACCATTAGAAGTGAGGAACTGAGAAGAGAACTAAGGATGTTGGAAGCACTCATGTACAGCTAAGCCTAGAGAAGACTACTCAAGCCCATTTGGTTCATTCCTGCTCACAGGCAGAGATCACACATCGGAGGAGACAGTTTAGGGGACAAATTTCCAGATTCTAATTCACAGTTATAAATTTATAATCAGGGCCGGGATGAATTTTTCCTATCAGCGTTTCCAACACAAAATTCTAAGAGATGTTGTCAGTGTCAGAAGATTTTAAAGGTGACGTAGAATGAGCCAAAGCATCTTTTATTGCCTTAAAATCTCCTAACTGCCTTCTCTCATGAAGCTAACATAGAAGAGATTGCTTTGCGATATTTCTCACAATCCTTGTCATCAGTTCTTAACTGTTACAAAGGAATGAAGGGTCCACATTATCAGCAAAACTGTTTTGAAAGAGTCTTAATTTTGACATAAAGAAGGCAGGCTAATTAATCAGTGCAGTGACAAGGAAAGATATGGTTGAGTTTTCATAGAAAAATGTATCTGAGTATAAATCCAAATTGTTTATTCAGGCCTTGTCTTCAATAATCTCTTCTCTCTCATCCTCTCTCTCATCCCAAAAGATGTCAGCAGGTCCTCCAATTCTTTGTTCCGGAAGCCTTTGAAAGGACTTTTCCCTGACAGCCAACAAGCACACTGATGAAACACTAACACTGCTTGCTCATTTGCAACAAGTACTCTTGGCAGCTTAATGCACGTACACATGTTTTCTCAAATGCATCAAACAGCAAGATTCGGAATGCAGGAGAAATCTACGTTGTTGGCACAGATTTGTTCCTTACGGATAATACAACAGCATTTGAGTAATTTTCAATGCAAAATATCTTCTAGCAGACAAACACAATTGTCCCATCTAAAAGTCATGGCAGGTGCCCCAGCTATTCAAACACTGCAGAGTTTAGCTCAGCTTAGCATTTGCATTGTCCCATATTCACCATGTTCAATTTTTCGACCAAATCCTGGCTGGTGGTCTGATGGAAATGAAGTGAACAGAAGCTAAGCAGTACTTGCTTTCTGCTGAAATACTTAAAGGCAAGTCCACCACAGCTTTCCTCAGTGGTAAGGAGTAAATAGTTACATGTGGTGTTTGGGAGGGAAATGGTAGCTGGACCTTGGAGAATGGCTCATTTCTTCTCAAAGTGGTGATTCCTTCTCAAAGTGTGGCTGAACTCCAGTAGTTCACAGTCTCTCCTTGTATCATAGGTTTAATATTATGAGCTATAAAGTGGAGGTCCAGGAGTACCTCCTCATATGAGTAGTGGCACAGAAGTCACTGGTGTCTGTAGCAAAACCTGGCACTTTCTGTTACTACTTTTCTGCTACCTGAAGAAAGGCATTTTCCCCAGGGTCAGAAAGAAGGATATTTCACATATAGCCTTCATCAATGACTTAAATCCCTTGGTGATTTTTGTTTAGCCTTTGAAAGAGAAGGACTGCTGTACTGACAAGTGACTCTTCCTTTTTGTTGTAGCACTGGAGCATAAATGAGATATGACAGAAAATCTTCAGGTTGCCTTTGGCATAGTTTTGTGTTAAATGCTCCTTTAAATTGAAGGTTTTCTGCACAGCAGTGGCAGGACTCACCAGGTCTACTTTCCTTTTCTGCGTAGAGAAATTTCTTTTTTTCCAATTTGGGTTGAATTTATTTCTAGGAGTCTTCTGTCCTACTTTATGTTAAAGTACTAAGCTAAATAAATAGGATTTAGATTATTAGAATCCCTAGGTGCACATCTGAAGCATCTCACAAAGCCATTAAGGATGGATAAGAGCTTATTTGGGTTCTGATGAGGTCCTTATGCTATAGCCTATATAGATTTAATAGCTTTGCTTTGGTATCAGCACTCAGAAGTGTGTGTTCCTGGTTCTTGACCAAAGGCCTCATGAGCTGAATCCACCTCTAGTGTCCTGGACTGCAGCCAAGTTTGCTTATTAGTGGAAATACTTGGTGCCCCATGCCTACGGGAAAATGGGGAATTTGGCCTCCAAACTGCACCTCTCATCAGACACAGCATCACAGGACAAAAAACCTCTCACTAATGATATTATTTTGCATCCTGGATAACTTTGACATCTATATTTTTTTCATGTGTAGTCACTGTGAAAATTATTAAAAACGCTGTACAAATCCCACATCATTTAAACAAAGCTTCTGGACTACAATGACTCTATTTAAAATCAAAGACAAACGTTGAGGCCAGAGCTAAGAGAAACATCTGCAACTTCTTGGCAATTGACAAAGACAATTACATTTTCATAATGAAGAGACTCTTTTCCTAAACTCTGTGGTTCTAATTATAATTAGGCAGTCATACATGTACATCTCTTGCATGACACTGAATTGATTTAGCACTTGCAGTAACCTTTTTTGAATGCTTATGCACAAAAATGTGTGAAATCCTGTCCTCAAATAATGACAGAATTAATTTTCTTTGTCTGATTCAGTGACTTCTTTGTTGTGCAACAGACCCAGAATTTAAGGCTGAAATCAGACCCTTTTAAGAAAAAAAAAAAAAAAAGTGTTTCTGATTCAACCCAGTGCTGGAGAATCTGCTTGCATTTGGAAGTTGCATAGTTCTTTTAGAGTTCATTCACAGGTTCAAGAGCTGCTCTGAATGAGGGGTTTATGTAGGGTGTTTGTGGAGGTTGCTTTCTTGGGAATCGTATCACAGTTTCATATGAGGAGTGGCACAGGAAAAGAACATTATGGTCACTGTTAACTTATTATCCTCTTGTTTGAGAATATTATTTTAAATGAAATTTAGCTTTCCAGATATGATTTAGGTACAGTATATTAAGAAAGGAAAACTCTGGAGTATAGCATTTCCAGGAAAGGAGATTCTACAGTTGCCTCAGCTCTGACTTCTTTATTTACCCCTGACCGACGCAGATGACGAACACCTAAAGAAGAATACAGCTCCTTCTCCTCCAGGCCCTGTGGTCTTCTGGCAAGATTAAGTACCAGTGTGGTTTCAAAGCATCCCATCTTGTAGTAGCTATGTGGTAGTAGTATCCCATGGTAGTAGCTATGTGCCCGGGCATATTCTTGGTCCAGTTTTCTTGGTGACAGTATCCAAACTGGTGGTAACTGTGGCATGTTTCTGTAGATATCACCGCACAGCTAGGATCTCCTGGAGAATTCCCAGGGAAATGCTTTGTATTAACAGTATAGGGAGAAAAGGGGAGGGTCTCTTGGCTGAAAAATGTCTCACTGTCATTCCTTCTGCTTGTTTACCTAAGGCCAGGGTCATTCACTGGGATAAATCTGTTCCTCACAGCTCCAGGCTGCTGGAAGAAGAAATAAATGACAGCTGCTTTTACAGTCAACTGCCAGAGCTGCCACATGGACTGCACAGTGAGAGAAGCCATGAGACTAATGAACGTTCAAGGGCAGGCAGGTTTGTGAAATCCTAGTCATCCTCCTCAAGTTGCTCCAGAAATGGAACAAGTTTCATAGTGTTGCTCATGTTAATAGACACCTAGAAGTGACTATACCCCGGTTGAGTAGGGAGATGGACAAACCAACTGGCTTAAGTAAAAACGTGTATCAGTCATGAATTACGGCATACAGGATTGACAGCTCTGATCTCAATCACACTAGTATGTTAGCTTGCCTGTCACAACTCCTTGTGGTGATGATGATTTCACCACATCCCTTGGGTGTCGAGTGCCCAGCTGCCCTTTCTCTTTATAATATTTTCATCATGTCTCACCAAGAAGGTCCTTAATTTTCCTAGTATTGTTCTTTGCCAGGTGCTGACTCTGCACACAGATTTGCTAATTGTAATTCCAATTATTCATTGCAGTTCAGACGAAGGCAACAAATTAATCCATCAGAATGTGAAAGATCAAAGCATATCATCCCCTGTTCGTTCTGCAAGGGAAAGCAGCAACCCAGGCATCTCTCAGAGCATGAGTAAAAGGCAGCAGAAACAGCTCACTGAAAACGGGAAGCACCACTATTTTCTCCCTTAATTGTACTTGGGCAAAGGATAAAAATGGAAAATGTCAAAGGACTTGCACTAAAAGGACCTTCTTGACACTACCAGACAGAACACTTTCCATACAACTCAGTTCAATTGTTTGTGTTTCCTTCTGGAATTGATACTCTGCACCTTATTCCTACTCATTCCTGCCCTGAACTCATGGTCTTCTTTGGACTGATGCATCAGTCCTGTACTGCCACGGTGCACTACATCTGAAGAGAGAAGTACATGGTATTCATGCTGAAATTCAGGTGAGGTATCTGATGGACTCAGGATCAGACCAAAGGCCCCATCCCTAAATTGTTTTGCTACAACCTCCCCAACCAAAAATGAAAAATTCAGCATTTCCCCTGAAAAATGTCGAAACATTGAAAATGGAGCAAAGCCACATTTTCTGTCAGCTTTTTGTCTCGTAAAATGCAAATCCACCTTGACACACAATCCCCATCCACTTCTAAGTACAGGATTGAGAGCTCTGGAGAACAATTCCCTCTGTTTTTGAGCAGAGTATTAATGGCCATAGGAGAGGAAAAAATTCCTCTGTATCATTCCAGGCCCTTCACTGGAGAAAGCCTCCTTATGTGCTGGCTATAACAGGATCTCAGATGACTCTTAGCAGGGCTGTAGATGTCTGTATCGGAGACATGCAGTTAGATGAGTTAGATGAATTTGTCCTCAATCTTGCTGGGCATGCTAGCGAGGGAGAACCAAGTAACAATACTTTTGGGGATGGGCATGGAGTAATTAACAGCTTGAGTGAAGACATGTGTGCAATACATTGACTTCCCATAAAAGGGTTACACTACTGGACCTAAATAACGTAGGAATAAACTTCTCTACTCTTGAGACTTCAATGAATGTGCACAGGGACCACTCTTGTAAGTGCTTAGCTGTGCATGCCCAGGCAGTGGTACCAGTAAGTGCCAATAAGTGGTGGTAGGAATATAAGCTGCTGGGAGCATGTCAGTTGATAAAACCCTTGCAGCAGCCCAGAAAACTGGTATTTTATTATAAGAGACCAAGCCATTTTAGCAGTGTGAGCCATTTTAGCATGGGCCACTGAAGCTCTCAGCTACCAGTGACCGCTGATAAATGCCTGCTTGCATGTGAGAAGTAGGAGGGCAAGGAGGAAGCAGCTTCTGACAATATATTAAACTCAGTTTGTAGCAAGGCTGATGGTTTAACAATGCATGTGACTATAATCTAGCTGTGGCCCAGCAGCTGCTTTGCTCTTAGCCTCTGACCTGACTGCAGCTGGCCTCAGAAAACCTTCTCAAAGGCAATAACTATTTCCTGGCAGATGAAAGAGTGGATAAGAGTTAGATATTTATTCCTTCTGTTTGCTTTCACTCACTTTAAGAAAAGTATAGCAATCTTGTGGCTTTCAGTAATACAAGGGACTAATGAAAGATGCACGTGAAAAAATCTGTCTTTGAGGACTTTCACTACTACCCATCATAACATCTAAGCTACTTCCATAGAAAATGATGAGAAACACCTCCTGAACTAGCTTCCATCATCTACCCTTTCTCAAATCAGTTTAGATCTTTGTCTCCAACAAAAGACTAATTTCACTCTGCCAGGCTGTTCTGGTCCAAGGTCACGTCACCTGGGCTGAGGACAGACAGTTAGAAATGACAAAAGCCTGAAAGGCTGAAATTGTGAACTTCAAGAGAAAACAAAATAAAGGAGTGCATGAAATAATGCCAATGCTAAAGATGTTATATTGGCCTTCCCCATTTATTGTTCATGCTGCCAGATGGGGTACGAAGGCACTCCACCCAAATGATCACTAGGAGATGAAAAAGTTGTTAGGCAAGTGCCTTTTAGTTACCTTTTGTTCTGATGGTTCAGGTGTTTAAGGCAAAAAGTGAAAAAATAGAGAAAAACAAACAGAACAAAAAGGATGAATATCTACCTGACTCAAGATTATCCAGATCTACATGGGCAGGTCCCAGTACTTCTACAGGGATATCCATTCTTGTGCTTCCACTTAAGTCCCACTCTGGTGATACAGAAGCTTCATATACACCAGATATTTCTTAATCTATCTTTTTAATACACACATACACCTACCCCCTTTTTTTGTCCCTACCATTACAGCCAGGGTACCAAAGCTGTGGCCTTACCATGACCATCACCTCCCTGAAATCCTTTGGAAAGCTTTGCCTTGAATGATTTCTCAGCCATAAATGCTCAGCTACAGGAATGAACAGCTGATAAATTGCTTTTTTCTCATGGCCAACAGACTGTCGTAATGGCACTGAACTTTCTTCCTGGTTGGCAGCCACCTCTGGGACAGAAACTTGCTCTGGTCATGACTTTGTGACTGCAACGTGCTAGAAGGGAGACAGACTTTGAGGGAAAGACTGTACATGTGTGTCCAGCTGGACACCCCTAGCTGACAATCTGTCTGTCTGTCTGTCTTAATGCTATCTATCTGTGAAGCTCTTTCTCCCAGGAATGCCAATCATCACAGTTCCTGACTGCCAAAGCTAATGCTTTATTCTCTTCCTGCAGTTGTGACCAGGGAATAACTGACATATGGAGGCCCCACGAGGACAGAGGGACTCACAGTAAGCTGCTGACCGCCCTTATCCCTGTGGTAATTCAATGCCTTATCCTGATTTTCCTCTGTATTTCTTAAATTAAACTTAGACTCTGCAGAGCACCTCGGATGCCTCTGGGCTTATTTTCAGTGTCACCAAAAGTGATTGGTGTTCTTGGCCAATGATCTTCTTTCCTTTGAGGATAAGCCCAAGATACTGGAGGTAAGGAGGACTGGAGATAAGGATGTTGTACCCTCTGCCCTCTGTCACCATCACAGCTACATCCTGCTCCAACCTGGAATTGCTCAGCAGGCTGTTTACCGATGCCGGGCTTGCTGGGACAGGCTGCCTGATGCCTTTTAGCCAGGGACAGTGGCAGGGGCACAAGAGGGAAGAAAGGATGTTGCCTGCTTCTTCAGTCTGGAAAACCCCACACTTCAGATGCCATAAGGGAATGTACATCTCTGCTTGGCTGACTCATCTGTCATCCCAGTAAAACAGCTTGACAGCTTGATGCTCACATCTGTGTGCAGACACGGTCAGACCGAGGCACAGAGGTTATACATTTAACAGAAGGAACTCCCAATTTGTTTACTTCTTCTTTCAGCAGAGCCTTTCCAAAGAGCTGTGATTTTTTTCTCACCTTTCTGGATTTACTTGGAAGTTATCTTCTGGTAAAGGACATGGCAAAATGAACACACTGATGGTGCAGGCAACTGCACACCTGCACTTCGAATGACTGGGGTGATGACTGAGAACTTGACAGTGGAGGAGAAAAAGAACAGGACCTAAGGGCCAGATACTTATCCCAGTTGCACCATTACAAATATACTGTTGTTCCTTAGGTGTCAAAGGATGTGCAATACATTTCTCAGAAAGCAAGTCAAGCGGACTGAAAGCTGCTGCTCTAGCCATGCTGGGACTGCACACCCAGTGAGCACACAGCTTGCAGGCGAGAGAGCAGCGGCGAAGTACCTGCTCTTTGCATCTCAGGTGGGCTTAGATGGGAGCTGGGTCCTCACTACCGAACAGGATGGGAACTGGCAGAAAGCAAAGGTGACACAGTACTGTTAGACTTTTTTTAAAATGTAGGCAAGGCCTGCTGAAGTGTGTTACCCCAGTACACCAAAGGTAATTGCATGTTAACTGATTTTGTCTAGCCAGACTTTTGATTAGTCTGCATGTGACATATTGATCATGTAATTTCATCAGCCAACTAACCAGCTGGGGAGGGGAGAAAGAATAACAAAGTACTGCACATTTCTGCCTGAGGGAAAGACAATTCTGTGACAAACCATGTCTCTAAGAGATGTTAATTACAGCGTTCCCTTTGGGAAAGACTCCTGTGGTGGCCAGCTTTGCCAAGTGCTTCAAATTAGTCTCTTCTTCCTCTCCCTGTCCATCATGCCAGTCTTTACCAGGTATTTAATTGGCTCTCCTGCCAAGTGAGAGGTGTTTTGCACACCAAGTCCAGCATTTCCTATTATCAAGGGCCTCCGGACTGGGGACAGCTGAAGCTGATTTTCCTTGGGTTTAGCTCAGCAGAATGACTGCCCAAAGAGCAGAAAATGAGTTGAGAAGCCAAAACTTCCCTGCTGCAGGCCCTATAGCTCCTGCTGTTCTAACGTGGGATTTAAGAGGATTTAATTTAATTCCTGTAAATTTCTTACCGGGAGCACAATGTATCATCCTGATCATCTACCGTCTGTATGCAGGGGATGGGCACCCCAAATCTACAAACTTAGAACTGTGGATCAAGAGAAAACTCTAACTGTAGGGTGCAACTTGGTGGTGGTACTAGAATTTATCCTCATTCCCACATGCCTGGTAGCAGGACGCCTTCCATGTTTCTGGACAAGTGAGCTGGTCAAAGCCATGTTAGTGGCACTTGTATGAGCTCCCTGTGTCTGCATGGGTGAATATAACTCCATAAGCACTTAATTCCACGTATACACACTGCTGCTCTTCAGGGACCTTTCTTACATGACATTCAGAAACTCCTCCTTTGGCATGCCCTTAACAAGACTTAATCTCCTTTGTTGCACTCTTATAACAAAGCTTCATCAGATAACATTTCGAGCTGTTTTTTCTGGTGGCAATGTAATGCCAATCTTGCTGTAATGCAATTAGTTGAAAATTGCACATGCACTAAGTGTATAATTGAATTTTTATTAATACCTTTTGCCTGCATTCTTAATTTCTTTGTACAAAATGTTTAGCTGTATTTTTTCTCCAAGAACTAGAACAACTTTTTTCAAAGGCAATTATTGTCACACTTCTACTAGGAAAAGTTAAAATGTAAAATTTTGCAGCTATCTAATTAACTTTCTTTTGCTCTGTAGTTAAAAGGTAGTTAAACCCCTAAGCATTCATTCAACTTTAATGAGGATGGGAAAGTAATTGCATATGTATTTCTGTATAATTATGAGTTAATTGCATTACCAGTAGATTCATCTTTTGCTTATTTAGCCAAGCTCAGAAAATAATGTATTAAGGATGAGTTGATGTTTGTTTGGACTGTTTCAAAGAACAACACGATTAGGAACAGAGTACTCTTACACATGAACACATATAAGAGGCATAAGTAATAGACTTTTCCTAAAGGCCAGCTTTAAATGCTTGTTATCAGCCGTGGAAGTGTTGAAACTCTTCAAAGATCAGCAGGGATCCAAGATACAAATTTTTCTAGTGTCCATTTTGCAGACTGGTTTTGACGATCTCAGAGAGCTTTGAAAAAGAACTTGATATTTAGTTGTCACTTCTAACATAATTTGGGCATCAAGAAAATCAGTTTTGTTGGTCCAAGGAAAACCACTTCATGTTTGAAGTAGCTACGAGCTGTTGAAAAATGCTATCTTCTTATTTTGGTTCTCCTGTGTCACTGTGCTTCCACGTTGCTGTTGAACACATGGATGTTCCCTAAGGCCTGGGAAGACAGTATGTCCTGTTTAACATGCAAGTTGGAAAGTCAGGGAAATGGGAATAGTTGTGCTTTTCAAGTGAATTTACAAACCACTATTATTTCAAGGTGAATAAAAGGAGCCATTTTAGAGTGACATTTCCAGGGGCAATAAAAGCTACTATCTGAGAAAATAAGGCTGTACCTATACTAGTAAATTCAAGACACTCATAGGAATAAGATTGATGGTTACTAAACTGATGTAACAGTCTCTGGAACAAATTTGTTCCATGTTAACTGATGCTCTCTGTCTCTTGTGTGCTCTTCTGGTAATGATACTGGTATTTCCTAATGCTCTTCATTATAGTGCCCAGCCCTCAGCTGCTTGGGAATGTGTCTGATTCTACATTTCAGCAAAGATTTTTCATGCTATATTTCTACCTCGCATTTTTTATTTTCTTTCAGCAAGATCTGTACAGTATTTTTCCATCAAGAAACATAGAATAGTGCATTTAGGCAATGTTAGAAAATATGTAGGCCAACACAAAATGAACTTCTGCTGGATTACATATATCTTGTGAAATACTCAGGCATCTGTGAATTAAAGTTCAATGCAATCCAAGTGCCTTGTACTACTATACAAAACAGTAAAAACAAAAAATTATCAGAACAAAATGTTCATCTAAAATATATACCACTTACGCTAATAAATATAAGCAACATGTATACTCAATATTCTTTCAGATCACATTTTTTATACTGGTTTCATTATGGTCAGAAATGATACAGTCACTTCCCAGAGATTCACAATCCTTTGTGAATGGTTCTTCCATTCTCCACACAGCTTAAATATCTGTAACTTCTTCTGGAAAAGGCTCTCCTTACTCAGAACTTTGTTTCTGTTTCTGACCTCAGGGAAACAGTAATAATGAAAAAACAAAACTGAAAACTTTAGCTGCAATGGTTATTGCCATGGTTATGGAAAATTCAGATTTTCATTAAAAAACAAGTATTTCTCAATAGCTGTCACCACAGAAGACCAACTTGACAAAGCATTTAAATGCCTAACTGTCATTGATTTTAGCATGAGTTAGATAAATTCTTCTTTGGGATCTATGCCAGAGTATTTCAGCCTTGAGAAAGGGTCAGCTCTGAGTTCATTACAACAGAATTATGCCTGATATTTCTTGGGAGAGCAGTATGTTAAAAAGCCAGCAATGTGTGGGAAGGTCACCCATGCTCACTGCATACAGTCAAAAACGGACAGGAAGTCCAGGACAGGAGGAAGATTAAATCAGTATGTGCTGGAATTAGTCTGAAGTAGCTGGAAAAGAGGATCTGGAAGGAGATAGGCTGAGGAGGTGACAGTGGTTTATATCACACTGAGAAAGACCAGTCATGAATACAGTACCTGCTGTGCAAGGTGCTATATAAACCAACCCCAATACTGCAGCTGTTCCTGGAAGAGGAAGAAGCTGGGGTGGGGATATGGTTAAGATGGTCAGTGTTTGCTGGCTGCAGTGGGCCTTCCCTGCAAGGAGGGGGAGTCTGGCCCACAGGCTCTCATGGTTAGAGTTGGGATCATAGTTATGGACCCTGTTTCTCCAGCCTGTTGCCTTCTGTGCTGTGCCTGGTAGAAAATGAGCCAGAATAAGGAGAGGTCTCAGGCTGCTGTGGTAGTAACCCCTAATATCAGCCTCGAGAGATCTGCAGTGCTTGTGAGTCACAGCCCGGCAGAGCCAGGGTTACAGTGAGCACTGGTCATGGCACTGACAGTGTCCCATACCACCACTGGAAATGGAAGTCCGTCCCCTTGGTTCCCAGCCACACGTTCCTAGACACTGTCCATCCCGGGTCCATGTGTGCCCCAGCACAGGGCAGAGACAGGCTGGGAACAAACACCCAAGCAGACAGAGCGGTCTGGGCAGCAATGCTGTCTCAAAACCACTTCAAGAGTCATAAAATAATGGTGTAGCAGGGCATTAGCTGTGAGTGGAAATCACTGGCCATCCTCAGAGATGGAGGGAGATTGAGTGCACCTGGGGAGAGAAGACCAGTGCCTGACGAGGGCATAATGAAGTGCAACAGAGTTGTTATGAAGTGGTTATTGATCATGTTTACTCCCCTCCTTTCTCTCCTACTTGATTGCAGCCACGTCAGTGCTGAAATCATCAAGCTTGTAGGGGAGGCACAGTGGCTTGCCTTTTAGTGAACACACCGGGAACGCTGCCTGGCCACCAAGCTCTACAAATGCATTGTGTGGACATCCCTGAGTAGAACCCTCCCCACTGCTACAGAGAACTTCTAACTTGGGGAGAGTGCTTTCTTTGATCCTTTGAGCCTAGCACACTGTATGTATTGACAATGACTGATCAATACACGATAACTTTCACAAACAGCCTGGCTTTCAGAGCCTCTGCAAACCACTGCCTTGCTACAAGTTCCCTGGATCCAAGCTGTGCTAGCTTCTGCACCAGGAATGAGTGTTTCAGACTGGTCGGGCAGAGAAATGACAGCCTTTCAGTGAATAACAACAGGCATGAGAGCAGTGTCTGGAGATGCACAGTTTTGTTGCTATCTATTTCACAAGCAAACACATTTCCCTTGTAAATAGAGTATCTCTTTAGATAGAGACTGGTATTCAGATTGCCTTTAGTACTGTCTAAATCCTAGCCACAGCAGACTTTTGGCATCTGAGTTTAGGGTAATTAATTTTATCTGCTCTTATTCACTAGATGGGTCCTGAGAATACTTGAAACTAACAGATGTCTTCATTTTGAATCACATAGGTGACTGTTTCCTCTTTATCCCACAGCAGATCCTTGGCCTGTAGACTTCACAGAGCATCCCAAGAAACTCATGCCCACTTCTATGCGTTTTTATTATTCACTGACCCACAGAAGCAACCAAATGGTTTTACCATAGAGAAGGCAGAATTTTCAAAAACACCCATAATACTATGAATTCTGAAATAAAAGCTTTGCAAATATTTGTTCTAATTGCCTATTCAAATTTTTTTGTCTGTATCACTTAAATTTTGTTGCCTTTCAGGTGGAATCTGCATCTTTGCACTGTTCCTCTCTGCCATTTTCTCTGTACACATTTTAGCATGCCAGACTGCTATGGTAAACCTCTCTAAGTGAAGAATTCACTCAGTTCCTTGTCTGGGGCAAGGTGTTCTGCTTTCCTGTGTTTTCACAGTGGTCATAGCCCTCAGAAGGGTCTCTAGCAAGAAAGCTGGATGGACTCAGGGAATGCAATGCTGTTTGTAACCAGCATAACCTGGTTGATTATGCCCCATCCTAAAATCTACTCCTTTAATTGTAGGTATATAATGGGAAAGTGTATTGAAGTATCAGAAGTTGAAGCAGAAATAATTTTATCCAGTGTTTTTGCCTGAGGTAAGAAAGGAGAGTCAACTTTACTTGTCAGCTTCTTTCTAATCTCTACCATGGACCTGCTCTCCCAGAGATCAAATGGTCACCTGCAACCTCTGGGTTTTACCCACTCAGGCAATTAAAGTAGGGAACCCAATCTACCAGTCTGCCGCAGCACAGATGCCCCCAGGCCACTTTGTGTTCATTCATGCTCTGCTGACTACAAGGGGAAGCAGATCTGTATCACCAAATTAAACACCTACTTTTGGTGAAACACAGAAGACCCAAACCCCATTTACTAGATCTCCAGTGACTACAGAAAGGCTTCTGCATCTGGGCTGGTCCCCCAAGGCTGTGGTGGTTGAATCCCATCCTTTAACCTTTCTGCATAGTCAGGGGAAGGCAACAGGTAGCTCCAGAAGAAAATTAATCCCACATATCTTGGGTGCCTTCAGAAGAAGAGATCTATTTTCTATTTCCTTCTCCCACAAAAACTATAGAATCATAGAATGAATCATAGAAAGGTTTGGGTTGGAAGGGACCTTAAAGTCATCTAGTTCCAACCCCCCTGCTGTGGGCAGGGACATAAATAAAGGAAAAAAATTTGGGGAGAGGGGGAAAGTTGTGCAGATTTTCTTTAGAGAATAAATGTAAAGTTCTATTTGCTTTCCAGTTGTCAGTCCTTCTTAGCACATTCGTGTTATATTTTCCTACTTCCTTTGCAATACAAAACTACAAATACCCTTCTAAGTGCAAACTGAGATTCTCACACAGTTACATGATTCCAAGAGCTGTGGTTGAAAAAAAAACCCCTCACTCTAAACATCATGATTCTTATTTAAAAAGTGAAGAGTGCTAGAGACATCAAGTCAACACAACTGAAATGTGACTACTGATTTGCAAACTATTAATAGAGTGAAAAAAGGAAAGAGAAAATAAAGCTGAATTCTAAATGCTTTTAAAGAAAGGTGCAGTTTGCACTTGGATTACTCCTGAGGGAAATAATGAAGAAATAAGCTGTATCTGAGAAAAAAAATCTCTCTGAAACAAATCATGAAACTTGGCTCTTAGAAAGTTAAATTCATCATCATGCTGGGATCCAACACAAGGCCTATGTATTACAGAGTCTTCACACTGGGGGTGTTGGAGATCACACAGCTCTTGAGACAGATCCCCAGAAGAGACAAATTTTGCTCTTACTGAGCAGATGACTCCTGGCATCCTTTCGTTTGTGAAAATTTAACAATTTTTCTGATTATGGTTATCAGCCACCTATTTTTGCTGAAAATGGATACTGAAGTGTGACAGCAGTTACCAGCCCAGCTGAATAGCTGTTCACTCTCAGCTCTCTATAAATACAGAATTTCTGAAATAATCTCGAGCACATGTTGGTTAAAAATTCAAGGGCAGATGAATAATGAATATCAATGGACACTCCTGCATTAAAATTTAATACCAGCAAAGGAAAATGGAAACAAGACATTTTCCAGGATTCTGCAGAACAATTACAAGCACTAATATTTCTCCCTAGAACAGGCTTCCTCCATCGAGGTCTTCAGGGATTTTACTGAGCACTCCTACAAACATGCAAGTGAAATCAGACATCTCAGTAGATAAAGGTGCAGAGTGCTTAAGGCAAAGCTATCTTTTCCTTATGAACTTCCTAACTGTGGAATGTGGAGTGAGTCAGTTTTAGAGAGTTACATATTTTAAAGCTAGAAATGAACATTAGAGGAATCCTCAATAACACTGGTCAGCAAATGCTATACCATTGCTCTCCCCTTCCAGGCCACAGAGCTTTCAGACAGACATTTAATCTTGATTTCAAGACTTCATACAGTAACAGGCTATAAAACCAAGAAGGACTGGCTGGTATGGGCTCTGAAAATCAGTGCTCTAGTTTGAACAGGGGGAACTGCCACGGGAAAATGCCTATGGGTCCACACAGCAGTACAACTTCCCACATAATTTGACAAAAGGCTTGCTGTCCTTAAAAAAATTTCTGTGGATCTCTTTGGAGATAGTTATAGGTTCACAGGAGTCTCCTGGAAATACAGACATCTTTATAATAAGTAAAGCCCTAAGCAAATGCATCACTAAGAGGTGTTCTCATCCCCGGCAATGAGAGGGAATGAGTCAGATTTGGGGATTAAAGACAGTAAAATGTTAAAGCAGAGGCATAGTCACTCCAGTTTATTATGCTAAATCACAAGTTAAGATTATGACAGGAGACAGCTTAATTCCCTTTTCAGTTCCTCTTGGCTGCCTGGCAGAGCAGGGGAAAGTCAGGTATTTCAACGGTACAGCTTGCTTGGAGAATTGCATTTTTCCATTTACTGTCTTTTCTTCCTCCTCCTTTCTGCCTAAGCAGTTTGGTTCCAGCTGCCACTCTGAGGTGTTAACACTTTTAGCTGTGGATCCTAAGGAGTCTGAATATGCCTTAACGACATTAGCTGTTGTTTAGCAGAGGAGATCAAAGGAATGGCAATAGCTGATTGAGGCTGATTTGAATAATAATACAGAAATCTCCCATTTACAATAGATCGGCCTATTCCTTGTCTTCACTTCCTCACAGCCTCCCGATGGTTGCAGTGACTGTACTGAGTCACACGCAGGTGATCTGGGACCAGAGGTACAGGGTGAGTGTAAGCGTAATTACTTCCATGCACAGGGTCAGTTGGACACAGTTGATGATTTGCATTTGCATCCAGTTTGGATACAGTATATTTCACTATTTCCTTGGCCTACCATTTTCGAGCATCCTTCTAATATGCTCTTTCCATGCCCTGTGCCAGCAGTGACATTGGTTCACAGGTGAGTGATGTAATTCCTGCATAAATTCAGGTCCTAAGAGCCTTGCCAAGTACTTAATAGGTCCTCAGTCTGAGTTTTGATAAGATAAATATGATCCTGCTGTCAGTTTATCCCTTCACGATTTATCCCTTGAAGATTTTCACCCTTATTGCATAGGAAGTTGATCTTGTGAGACAGACTCTGAACCCACAATGTTCAGCTCAGTACTAAGGTTCTTTTTCTTTAATGTTCTGACTGTTGTTTAGCCAGATCAGCTATGAAGTGGAAGCCAGGATTATGAATGGATTTAGTCCACCAGAAGATACAAGTAGGTGTCTGTGGTGGTGGTATTTGCCAAGGTTCAAGACTGGTGCTGGACTCCTCCTGCCTTTCAGTAAGAGCTAGATGTTTGTTCTGCTAAAGTGTCACTGGGTAAAGCTAGTAAGATTTTTTTGTTGTTGTTTTTCTTCCAGAACTGTGCTGGGGTTTTGAGACTTCCCAATGTGGCCAAGGCAAAATGCATCACACAGAAGGGTTTGATTTGGCTGAAGTCCTTGGGTAACCCTGAGCTCGGGCAGCATTGTTGTGGTTCATGCTACCTGAGTCTCTGGCTATTTAGCAGCCTGCCTTCCTGGGGCTGCCCTGTTCTGCAGTTTGTTGCATCTTTGGGGCACCCAGAGCCAGAGATTCAAAGACAGATGAAGCTCTCAAGAGGCAGGGAAGCCTTTGCAGCATTTAGAAAAAGACTGTAGCAGCACAAGTGCCCACTCATCTCCAAAGGAGGAATTCAGAAATGTACTGTGCTGTGACAAGAAGTAAGAGGTGTGAGAGACTAACAGTGCTGAGGTATGGCATCAGCTGGGTATGAGGAAAAACAGGATTCTGGGCCCCATTAACTCCATGACTCCTGCAGTATCCTCTCCATGTCACGAGGCCGATACAGAAATCCAAACGGGGGCTG
>JAVJGI010000045.1:1678261-1752966 GCA_035590275.1 Ibycter americanus
GGAAAATGAAGTATTTCAGCAATTATACACATGAAACCAGAGGCTGGATATACTGCAACACAGTCCAGCTGCCTGACTGTGTAATTAAACTCCAGCCTGTCTGGTTGAAATGCAGGAGGCATTTCTGCAGTGAGGTTAAATTAAGAGTTGGTGATGACAAGCAGACATTATGGAAATGTCAAAATTAGCATGTGCTGAATGAGAACGCTGGATGGCCTTAGCTACAGCCCAGAGGCTCAGAAGGAGCAAGGAAAGGCAAGTCTGATGAAGGGAAATCGTCTCCTCACTGTGGCTGCTCCTACCTGCCTTCTGAAGAGCAATTACTCCACCGCATGAACCATTTTTTGCTAGAGCTGGTACTTTTTCAAGAGGGGTAACTTGAGAAGAGAAAAACCAAAAGTTGGCTCCTGCTCTGGACTGCTTTGTGGCAGTGTCCTCCATCCCCCTTAAGTGATGGGGGGCACAATGTCTCCTCAACAAATGGTAGGCTTTAAAGTTAAATAAAAATGAAGGTTCCCACACTCATTTCCAGAGCTCCTGGGCTCCTCAAAGTAGGGAAGGCTCCTTTGTGTTCAGTCTCACTGCTTCCTAACCAGCTGTTGACTTACCATTTTCATTTACACCATGCCTACATTGTGTTTAAAACAAAATGAACAAAACAACTCACAACTGGAACAGGCATGGTAAACTTTAGAGCCGGTCAAGGAGCCTTTCCAAAACTCTGGGTGGCTTATTCTTTGTAGAAAATGTAGTTTTCCACAATTTCTGCAAATGTTTCAGCCAAACTCTTTGGCTAAGTAAATGAAGAATGCTCTTAGACTAATGCATAGCCTTTCTGATAGGAGGCACTGCTTCAGATCTCTTTAGACTTGAATATGTCTTCAGCAGGACAGGGATGTCTGTAAGCTGCTGGTATCTTAACTAAGGTGGGGAAGAAGGGAAGGACTGTTTGTGCTTGCTTGCTTGAGTTCTTCACCTAGCAATTCTTCTGGAAATAGAGCTTTTATCTCTGCTGTCTTGACAGGGGCACCCACACAGACTTGTTCAAACCACATTAGGGAGCTGCAGAGAGCACTGTTGTGAAGCCAAACCTCTCTCACAGACATCTGGTTGCATTTATATGCAGTCAGAGGGGAAGGCCCCGCTTGTGTTACCTCCATTTCTCCAAGAATGTCTCTTTAATGTTGATATGGCCAAAGTAAATACAAAAGGAGAAAAAGTCCTTTTTCTAAGACAGTTAGAAGTCTGGCTGGCTCACAGAAATTGCAATGACTACCAGAAATTGCAATGACTACATATGTGTGCAAATGCATATATGGCCTTAATTCTGTATTGTATTAATTAGTTTGTTACCTGATACCATGGGCACAAGTTAAAGCAAAAGAAGCCAGACTTACGCCTGTGGGAGAGATTGTTAAGCTTTGAGTGAATGCCAGCTTCTGTCCCAAACACAAACTGCCTTGTTATCTCTGGGTTCTGCCACCTCCTGTGTTAAGGTGATGGGCAAGAGAAGATGCAGGAAGAACACACTTTTTCCATTTCTCAGGAGGAGGTACTCGACTAAGCTAATATGAATTCAAGACTCAAGTAGGAAAGGGATAAGCAAGGGATACAGCTAATTTGCCTGATGAAGCACTGAAGGGATGAAAGGGACTTTTTTTGTTCCTTTCCACCACTCTTCTTGAATCTGGATTAACATCATTAATTTCTGTACACAGCTACATTTCCCGCATGAGGCTAAAAAAGGAAGCATAGTTCTCCTCCTCCATGGTTCACTAGGGAGGGGCTGGGAAATTAATTCCTGCATGCTGCAAATTCTGAACCTTGCTGGAGGCAGGGAAGGAAAAAGGAGAGGGAGAGATTAGTCTTCTAGGGAGCCCAGCATGAGGATGTGCTTCTTGATATTATTAGGGAAGTCACCAAGCATTTCTTAATAAGATTTTTTTAACAGACTAATCAGCAATATTGGATTTTCAAGGATTTCAGAGGGAATTCTTGCTAATTGAGGTGTTTTTTTCCATTAGCAGCTCCCAGCAGGAGCCTTGCACACAGGTGGAAGAGCATCACGTATCTTGTAAAATCAATAGTGCAGCCAATTAAAAAAAAGCACAATTAGTCTGGCTGATTCAAATTAGAATTGCAAATTCCTAATGGATCCAGATGTCAAGGCTAGGCAAAGATGTAGGAGTCCGGTGTGTTTAAATTCAGTGAAAAGATTGACATGCTGTATGCAATGATGTGAATTCCCACTTCATTTCCCACAACAAAGCAGCTCCAGGTTCTGCAAAAAGAGTCACTCACACTCATGTATTTCAGAACATTTCAAGAGGATTTAACGACAGCCCAGTTCCCTGCACTGCTGATAATACAATTCTCTTTCTTTCACAGATGAAGAGAATAATCAAATGTGGCTTTGTGTTCTTCTTTGAGCCCAATAAAATGATAATTTGTAACTGAAAATCCAGTCCCCTCAGCTCAGTGGCATTTATACCAACCCTCTGAGCTTCAGTGATGCTATCCTTCCCTTCCCAAACTGTTCTTTGGTGTGTAGTAAGAAGATCAATCCTGATCCCTCTCTGGAAGGCAAGGGTTCTGGGTCCGGGGTTTCCTAAGTGAAAAAGAATGAAAACAGAGCAGGAAACCACATCCATCAGTATTTGAGCCCTTTGGGCCACAAGCTGTTGACTTGGCCACACTCTGTCATGCCTAGCCAGAAAATACAAGTTGCATTTGGAGCATAAATTCAGGAAAGCATTGCTGGAAGAAAGTGTATGAATCATAGAGAAGAGAACATGGAGGGGCATCAAGAAGTGGTCTGCTGTGGTGCACAGGTAGTTATAAAAGGCAGGAAGAGAAATCTCTATTGGTTTTATGCTGTTGTACAAGGACGATGTTTATGGTTCCAGTCTCTTGTTGGCCTGACAGATCTTCCTTGCAGAGAAAGTGATTTTTACACCATGACTGTGTACAAACTGTTCACACTATTCCTCAGTTAAAATGATCAGCATTGTTATTTCTAATACTTCTTACATGTCTGGGCAATGATTACAGCTATATATATGGTCACATTTTATTTTATCTGTATCATTCACCTCGTGTAAAACTTGCAGCACTTTGAAAATGGGCTCCAGTCTATACCACTTTACTAGTGTTACTAGGGCTTCAGCAAAAGTACTCTTCAATGTACAGTTCAGCCTTTTGGGGATCATCAGTTGCTCCTGTGAGGACCTAGCACTAGCACTGTGTGGGTTTGATTACAGGTTGAATGGCTCGTTGTTGAGCTTGGAGATCTGGCCTTGGATTTTCAAGCAATGTTTTGGGTGGCAGCAGAACAGAAGTGTCACTGCTGTGATCTTACAGTAGGTTAAAATTTGCCACTGTTACTACTTGCCCCTGTGGATGTGCTGCAATGAAATAGTCACAGAAGTAGAAAGCAGAAACTATCATTTTGTGGTGGTCGTAGCCTGGTCACTCTCAAGAGAGTTTTAAGCACAACATAAGTTGAAGCAATGTAAAGACACTGTACCTCTTTATTCTTCACATTTATACCATTTATTCTATACACCAAAGACGAGCCCTCAGTATGGCTCAGTCATAAGATCCCTCTCTTCAATGCTGCATTAATTATTGTTGTCAGAGGTGCCTGGAAAACACACTGACAGAATGTCTTTCTGTTAGAAAACACAGATTCATTTAAATCAAATCATTTCATGAGAACACATTAGTTTTTTCACAACCATGTGTTAAAGGAAAAATCAGTACAAATTATTCTGTCTTTGACTTTACAGTATCCAAGCATTCTGTTTAAAATAAGTAAAATTATCTCATGTCATTTGTATAGTTTTTGATTTGTCTTTCACCCTGTATACAGTTATTTTAACTTTAATTTTACAGCAAAATTTTGTTGCTAGGTTATTTTTTATTTTAACAGTGCATTCTCAAGTTTTCCATGGCCACATGACTTCAAAATATGGAGCTTTCTGACAAAGTTGCTCTTGGCAGACTTGTTTGCTTTTGGGAGGGTACAGCTGCAGACTGGCTAGGCAGCCCTGTTCACAGCCAAGCACCAGAAATGCAGGAGGTGTAGCTCTAAATTCTTCTGAATTTTTCTCACTCGTAATATTTAATCCCTTAGAGTTGCAAGTAGGGTTCCTGCAAGGAGGGATGTTTTAAGCTGCTGGTCTGGAAATGACAAATAACCCAAAATCATGAGCATGAAGGACAAACAGAGCTAGGTTCTGGACTTACCCTGCATGAATACAGGGTGATGTAGTGTTAAGGTGTTTTTCAGTTTCTACAAAACGACAACACACACATTCTGCAGGCAGGCAGAGATGGCACCAGAGCAGCTCTGCTGGCAGGTATGAGGAAACACATTCCTCTTCCAGCAAGGGAGTCAGAACTGAGAGATGAGAGCCTGTTTGTTTTCCTAATCTACTTGCTGGGCTACTTGGCTCCCTCTCTGCTCAGGTAGCTGCTGAATCTGTCAGCCCAGGCTGCCCTCCGACAGCCTTTGGGGGTCAGCTGATCAGGAACATCTGCTGTGAGAAGTCAACCCAAAGCCTCTGGGAGCTGGGAACTATGTTACTTGAAGCAGCCTTTCTCTTTCCTGGGACAAGCTGCTGGAATCCAGATCCTTCAGCACTTGAACAGCCAAAATCATCCATCACTTTTCGTCTTTCCCTTTGGGATTCCTTTTGCTTCCTCCATCCCATTTTCTCTGCTCAAGTCCCCTTTCCTCTTCCCCTCTTTTTCAACTCCTATTGTGTTTCTCAAGCTGTTTGTCAAGCAGCAGCCGCTGATACCCACACTGCTCACAGCTGGGGCTCTGTCAGATCAAATGACAGCCATGCTTCCTGAAAACATAGGAGGAACAAGGAACCTTTAGCTTTTTGAAGAATCTCACAGCATTCAGATGGTGTCAGGAGGATGAGAACTCTTGGTTAAAACTGCTATACATTCTTCCTTAGAAGCCCGTTTGAAAGTCCACCATACAATTAATTCTATTTTGTCACTGTAATAATTTGAGACTGGGTGACCAGGCAAATCTTATCCATGCTACAAACTTGGGTCTGATTGCAAGAATTAAAAAGAAAAAACTTGGACTGAAGTGGGAGCTGATGAGAAGTAGGGAAGGAGTTTTCTTCCCAGATCATCTTCCTTTCTTTCATGGTGCTTACTGAACCGGGGTCTTCTGGGACTTGCATGAGTAAATAAGTAATAACGCAGTAAAAGGACTGAATGGAGCCCATTGCTAATGTCATCCTTGCAGCTGATGAAGCAGCTGGAGACTAAAGCTGCAGTTTGCCTGGCTGGCGTTGTCCAGCATGCAGTTGTTATAGCTTCCTCTCCCTATTCCTCCAACAATAGAAAAGATAAGCCTGATAGAGCTGGCTAATAGACGTCATCTGCTCAATGAGTGGAATAGCTAAGATTTGCAATAAAGCCTTGCCTTTTTTATTTTGGCTCTGGAAGAGGGGCTTGTGCCTTGTCATCCTTCCATGCTCTCTTTTTCCAGAAATGCTTGCTGTTTCCTACTCCAAGGATCAATCCTACTGTATCCAAAGAAAGTTTACCTATGAATTTCTCATTGAAAGAACAGTATTTCATAAAATTCTGTTTTCTTATCCTCCCTCCTCTTCCAACTGGAGAAAGGTTAGTTGAAAGAAGTTTTTCTACCAGCACTCACTTTTACTCACAACTGCTTCACTCACCAGGTCTGCAAAATTAAATGCAGCCTTTTCTCTCTCCTCTATGGAGAGTTGCAGAGCCTGTTAATTGCATTTTAAATGAAGCCCTGCAACGTCTGGCAGTCACCGGTGGTGCTCACAGCTTCCCTGAGTCCTGCCAAATCAGAGGTGTGAGACTGGCAACTGAGCAAACTTTCAGGGCAGGCTAAGGCCATTTAAGGCTGCAGAGTAAGAGGAAGAACACCACTCTGTTCCCAGAGATACACATCCTCAAAGACCTTCTTTTAAGGGTGGGATCTTAAATGGTGTTCAGGAGTATTACTGTGACCAGGCCAGTCCCTTTAGGGTCCCTGGTTCAAACACAGCTCAGGTAGGGTTCCTGAAAAGATGCCCATGAAAGCATTTGCCCTGTATCCACAGCTGCAAACTCATATCCATGAACTTAATTTGCTGCCTTCCTTTACTGCCTATGTGTCTAAAGATGCACTGAAGGTCAATCACAGTGTAGGCTTCGAATTCGGGTCTGATTACTGTATAAATCTCCATGATACATTTTGATGGGGTGCTTCATTGCCACCACATTGCATCTCACAAGGTGACAGGTCCCCAGTCACTCTGTCACTTTTATGGCAAATTTCAAAGCAGACTAGCACATGGGGATCCAGGAAGGGACCTCAGGTCTGGCTATTTAAGGGCAGTATGCATATGACCATGGGCTTTCCTCTTTATAGGCTCAGAGTGCTTAGAATATTGTGGTGCAGGAAGGCACTATATAACCTCTCCCATCTCAGTTAATGTCAGACATTTAGGGTGTGAAGAAATGTCTGCTAGATCCTTCTCTCCCAAGTAGCATATCTGGCTAGCTTAGATTAACCTAGACTCCTAGCTTTTAGACAGCCAAAATCAAGCAAGATCATTACCACCATAACAGCAGGTTTCCTTATGATTGTCCATCTTCCCATGAAGTGGGAGTAATAGCACTGCTCTGCTGCAAAGCTGAAAGGGCAGGAAGCAGTGAGCTTCCAGACCTTGAGTAACAGTTGCTTGATCAAACAAACACAGCATGGCCTGTGTCTGACAGTCTTTTAGTAAGAACACCAGAAATATTCTTGTAATCTGATTTCCTGTTTCTCTCATAAATTCCTATTTACAAAAGATATCATTAACCAGTGAGACAATTATTTTTGACCAGGCAGTAAGCCAATCTGATATATTGCCTAAAATAGACAAGAGAATCTTAGGGGCAGTTTCCTCAGAAAACAATTTAACACAAAGCTGTACACAAGAAAATTCTTACAATAACCATCTATTTCTTAATGTTACAGCAGTCTTGGGGCTGTGTCCTCAACCAGCAAAAGAAATGACCCAGGATTAAAGCAAGTGTCTGCTTCTGAATCTGAGTTTATGCTGTGTGCTCCTGGAATATCTGATTATCTATGGAGATGGGGCTCCTGCAGTGTGTGCATGGATAACCCATTAGTGTAAGTAGGAGGGAGTTAGTGAGTCATATACACAGGTTTACTTCAGGCAACATTACCCTGAGTTGTGCAGATGTGGTATTGTGCATTACAAAGATTTCATTTATTTGAATTCAGAGGCTTTGGGGCATTCATATTGTAAAAGCCTCCTTTGGTGGCATTACATATTTACTGTAGACTTCTGACACTTGGGGCTACAGATTGCTATAGACAGATCTATTCTCTTAATGCCTTGGGCTTTATGCAAAAGCTGCAAAGGAAAAAGACAACTTTCCACTAAATATAGAACCACACTCACTATTTCAAATTCTTTTCACACATGCTGATTTTCAGCTTTTTGCTAGCTGATTTAATTGCGTTCACAAGCTGTCCCCCCTTTTCCCTAAAGTAAAATACAACACCTGGGTTCTTTCTCTTGCATGCTCTCTCTTCTCTTTTTTTAAATAGCACAGCGCACAGAAGAGGGATGACCAGAAAAGAAACTTCAAAAAGTGTGTTGTTCAGTCTTTACTTTCCAATTGCCAAAAAACACAAGCTAATTAATGGAGCTGGGTCAGGTTACAACAGCTTTTCTGCCTCTCTTTGTTTAAATAGCAAATAGCTAAGGTGCTGCAAAATGTTGCTCAAAGAACGCAACTGTTCTTGGGGCTTTAAAAGAACTGAAAACATTTTATATTTTTTTTCCCTACTACAAATTACTTCTTTGCAGCTCTTTACTTCAACTCTGAGCAAGTCCTATCCGTGAGGGAATAGCACTTGGGTCTGACCCAGACATGTTTGGATTTGGTGTTCAGCTCTTCCCTCACAACAAGCACATATGGTACCAATTTTTATTAAGAGCCAAATTTCCTTGATGTTACTGGTGACTTCTAGGATAACTGTCAGCAATATATTAGTTTAGTTTAATATTAGCTTGTGAATGGTAGATCACTGCATTCAGGAATAAATGAGGAATGACCATCTCCCATTTCTGTTTCTGAAACTGAAGCTTAGTGGCTCTGAAATGCCCAGTTCCCATCTGCAGTGTTTATGCCTGGTACCTTGATGGAGTGTTGCTGATAAATGGAAAAGCATGAAGTACGGATGAATCTCTGAGAGCTGTGTTTGCACGGAGAAGAGGATTAGATACTTTAGTGTGATTCTAAATTCAAGGAATTGGTATTTGCATAATTTGGCTGGTGTAACTACATCACCTAAGAAATGTTAAAAAAAATTTAAAAATCCATCTGCTGATGCCAGCAAAACTCCCAGCATGGATGGTGTTATACTGGCAACAGACCACTTTTGTCAGCTTAACGCATGGCACTTGGGGGCATTGTATAATGAAGCTGGCAACTGCCATACACCGAGTCTACATGTGGAGAGTCTGATGGTGTAGTTGTGCCAGAGAGGATCCTTGTTGCACACTAGCCATTATCTACTTCCTGAGGCTGTTCTGATTGTTCGAGCATTTACTACTATTTACAGCCATGCAGCATGTTCCTCATGAGTGGATTACCCAGTTTCATCACAGCATGCTCGGAGGCCATGAAGAATTTGGCCTCTGGTTTCCTCTGCAGCTGCTGGAGCAGCATAAGGCAGCAGGCTCATTAAGAATTTAACCCTCTGAAAATCCACCCACAGAAGTGGTGTCTATCCAAAGAATCACACTCATATCAGAGGGCATGATTGTGCTGCCCCATAACTTGACGCTTCTAGGCTGTGGAGTGACTCATTGAAGCTGTAACCACTTAAGACTAAACAAGAAGGGCCAAGGCTATTTCTGGTTTCTGGCTGACCTTAGTGTTGAGGAATATGTAGAGGCAGTGTTCCCAGTAGTAGCCAGCACTGCTTGCGGGGTCTTGGAAAGGTCTCCTTCATATTTTCTGTAAGTATCAGAACTCATGCCATCAGCTTCAGTCCTTCCAATCCAAGCTGCAGGAGGTAGAGTAGCAAATGTTAGTCTGTCCTCCCTGAGGAGGCCCTAGAAGAGGCTTTCTCCAAACTGTAATTCCTGCTAGTTCTCTCCAAACTCTCCTGCGAACTCTCTGCTCAGTATCAGTGTGTAATAACTGATGGTGACTGCTCACATTTATGGTCCATTTTGCAGTCGCCATAACTTTTAACACTTGCAAGAAGCTACCCATGGGAACATATGTCTCTCTATATTTGCCCAGTAATTAATTGCTTAAGCAATTAAATATCCCAGCATTTCCTCAGTAATGATTCCTAGTGCAGGGATACTGACAATTAACCTGTGATCCCCTGTACTTGGCACTAGTGAAGCTGCACCTCAAATACGGTGTTCAGTTTTGGGCCCCACACTACAAGACAGACACTGAGGTGCTGGAGCATGTCCAGAGAAGAGCAACAGAGCTGGGGAAAGGTCTGGAGCACAAGTCTGATGAGGAGCAACTGCAGGAACCAGGGTTGTTTAGCCTGGAGAGGAGGCGGCTCAGGGGGAACCTTATTGCTCTCCACAACTACCTGAAGGAGGCTGTAGGCAGGGGGGGTGTCAGTCCCTTCTCCCAAGCAACAAGTGATAGGACAAGAGGAAACATCCTCAAGTTGTGCCAGGGGAGGTTCAGATGGGATATTACAAAAAATTTCACCAAAAGGGCTGTCAAGCGCTGGAACAGGCTGCCCAGGGAGGTGGTTCAGTCACCATCCTTAGAGGTATTTAAAAGACATGTAGATGTGGCACTTGGGGACATGGTGCAGTGCTGGATTAACAGTTGTACTTGATGCTCTTAAAGGTCCTTTCCAACTTAGACAATTCTATAATATTGACTTTTTTCTGCAGCCATATTAAGGACAGGAATAATAGTTCAGCAGTTCCATAATTACACACTTTTTTAATGCAACTACACTTTCACTACAAGGAATCTTTCATGCAGATGAACAGCACCATGCCTGGAAACAAATAAGCCCAGGTCTTCAGCACGAATAGTGTCCCTGGAACCCTGTCACCTTTGTCAGATGTGTGACAACTGCGGTTTGAGCGAAAGCAACTGGGTTCATGGAGTTTTTCCAGACACTCTCAGGGGTACCAAGCTCAGCAGCCACCTCACCTAACTCCGGCAGAAGCCAGGCCAGCTCCCTTCAGAGACAACCCGGAGTCTGAGGGAACCACCTCTCCCAAGAGCGCTTCTCATACTGATGTTTGCATTTACTGCTTAACGGTGAGGCTTTTTCAGGTTTTTTTTCTTCTGTTGTTCACCAAGAGCCCCAGCCCTTTCCCGAAGGGGCACAGGGTTATCCCTCCCCTGTCACACCACCCTGTGCCTGCCCTCGCTGAACGCCTCAGCCCCTCTCTCCCGCCTTCCCAGGTCCCTCCCAGTACCGACCCTGCCCGCCAACGGACCGACCGCTCCCCTCAGCGTGCTGCCCTCCACCTCGACTAGGGGTGGTGACAGGGACACCCCCCAGCACGCCCAGCCACGCGCAGAAGGCCAGCCCCGCCCGTGACAGCAGCCGGCCCCCACCCGCAGCCGACGGGTCCCCTCAGGTGACACAAGCGCCGCGCCCGGAGCTGCCGCCGGCGCTTGGGGCCGTTAGCAGGGACCCCGCCAATCGCCGCGCGCCTATTTGAATTACCCAGCCAATCACCGCGCTCCCATTTAAATTGTCTAACCAATCGCTGAGGGCTATTTGAATTATCCAGCTAGTTGCCGCGCGCCCATGTCAACCGTCTCCGCCGGCCGTTAGAGCCCCTCGCTCCCGGCCCTGAGGTGAGCCGCCGCAGCCAGCGGGAGCAGCGCGCAGAGCGGGCCGAGGCCTGCCCCGAGCCCTCGGGGAACGACGAGCCTGGTCACGGGTCTCCTCAGCGTCGCTGATGTTGCTGCCCTCACGGCGAGCACGTGAACTTCCCTTGTGTGAAATTTCTCCATTAGGTATTTTTTCTTTGGGCCTTTTTTTTTATTGTTGTTGAAAGTGCAGCTGCAGGCTGAGTCTGCCCTTAAGGCTTCTAAGATGCTTCTCAAAGACCAGCAAGTGCTTTTTCAGCCATTGTAAAAGCCCTGTGGGCAGAAGGCTGCCCTGTAGCTTTGTCTGACTCCTGCAAGCTGCTCCTGCCTTCCTTAAAAGAGGATTTTTGAGGTAATTGGCATCTCCAGAAGGGCATTTGCCTTTGCTCAGCATCACCTCCCTGCCACCGAATGCTCTCTCCTGAAAAACTTGATTCTTATTTCCTTCCAGCTTCATAATGGACAGACAGTTCATAATACTTACTGCAAGTGCCTGATCTGCTTAAATGCCGAAAACTTCCAGACCTCTGGGTAGCTGCAAACCCATGAGTCTTCTGCCAGCTATGCAGAGGAGCAGCTGGCTAATAGCAGAGGAAGAGGCCGCACTGGAAGGAGGTGCCAATGTTTTAAGTACATTGGCATCATGTCTTTCATTACAGCTCACCCCTAGAGCTAATGAGAAGTTACAATGAACTTTGGTCTGACTGATTTTCTCATATGCTTAATTTATCAGTCATGGCATGGTGGCCAGAAATCATAGGGAACCTGAGATAAGATGTGTTTCGATCACAAAGTGTTTGAAGGTCTAAATGTGTTGGTTTCTCTGTTTCAAGTGAGCTGTGCAATCATGCTGGAGGCTTGGTGTTGCAGACATGTTATGTGGGACAGTTTTAGTGTAAAAGCATCAAAGACTGGGAGTAGGCTAGCTACGACAAGAAGGAGCAAACCCCAGGCTGGAACTCTGGTAATGCGTAGCTTCCAGACTGCATGCGAACACATAGAAGACCTCAGAAAAAGCCATTGCGTACCATAACTGGTACAAAATTACAGCAAGCATATGGAAAGCTAGCTTGGGTATCCCCACTGCAGTCTGCATTGGAGGTGTGCCCTGGAAACACAGAACTCTGCAGAAAAACAGGCTTCCTCCCACACCAGAGTTGTTTGCAGGCTCAAGGCTGGAGTAACGCACTCAGAGCAATGGGGCTGTGTTCTCTGTGCTGTCTCTGCCAAGAATCAGGTCTTTGGATTCCCTTGCCTGAAGAACTGTTGCTGTGTAACAAAGCAAATTGTATTATGGACATTTTCCACAACACTTTCCGAAACCCGTGTCTCAAATGTGTAAGCTAATCTCCTGTATATTTAAAGTGCTCAGCAATGATTTAAGAGGGCAGCAATTACTTGACACATCTCTCTGAAGGCTAAACAGTGCAATATGCTGGTGGTTTAGGTCTGATCCAGAGTGCATCATTTCACATAAAGAGCAGGAAACCTAGTTTTGAAGGCTACCATCTGCAGAAGGCGCTTCAGGACCAGTTAAAGCTGCAGGCTGCAACGTATATTCATCCAGCCACTGGCTGTGGGCTTGAAGCTGACAGAGGAGGACGGCTGGATTACTGGTTAGTTACTCTGTGTGTGGAGTGAGTGAAGAGGTGGAGGAGGGGGAAGCGAGGGAACAGTCCTGGGTATGAAGCTTTTCTGGTGTAAACCTTTCCCCTGTGTATAGTTTGCAAGCACTGGTGTTGGGGGATTGTGCTTTCCAAGTTTATGCCTACATCGAGGCTATCACGTTGGAGATTCAGTCTGGGGTGTGAGAAATTGTTATTGAAAGAGGTAATTATGTTAAACCTTTATGAGAGTTTTCCAAACAGCACAGCTGCTTTGGCAAATCCATTCAGACAGTGGAAGTCCATTTGAAGTCTGACAACTTCATTTTCCCCTATAACCATAAGTACTGATAGAAAGTACCAGATGAGCAAGCTGGATAACTAAGGGGTAGGGAGGAGGTTTGTTGAAAGGAGAACATTGTCTTGAGATTGAAGCACTGATGGGCTTGGTGATTTGGTTGCAGTGTGTTTCTGTGAAAAGTTTCTGTCTGATTTTTGGTAAATGACTTAGGATCCCAAATGCTTGAGGTCTCTGCCGAATTAGTTATAACCGAAGAGCTGAAATAGTGTATCCGCTTTTCCTGTATGGTCAATGGAGAGAGTCAGATGTTTCTAAAATGCAATCTAAAAAGTACATGTTCTGGGAAGGGTTCTAATCTTTCCTGATGTGGCCAACAGCAGTATGTTACTGTCATAAACTCCAAATTCCTGGTGCTACTCAAAGAGCAAGAGTCCAGCTGGCCTTCTCTACAGTACATTCAATGATGCCTTTTTCCTTTGAATTTGCAGATAAGGAAAAAATGAACTGAGGTGTAGTGGGGCTGATTTAATCAGCCTAGTTGAACAAATTACTCAGGGCAGAAATTTTATCTAGGAAGGGGATAGATTGATGATGTTCAGCTGTGAATCTTTAGAACTTACATGAAAACAGCATCCCAACTGCATCATCTTGTTGTGCATAGTTTGGAAAATGCCACTGTTATAGGCATGGTTCTCAACTTTAGGTAATTGTTCTTTCTAAAATCATGTGGTGGTTATAAAGAATTTCCTCTTGTATGGTCATTTAGCTTGTGCTCTGCAGATGGCTGTAACAAGCCCTGCTAACCTCACTGACTGGCACCTCCATTTCAGAGCTGTTAAGTTTACCAGATCTTATTTGACACTTGGATAAAACTGTCGTAAAAACACAATCCTTGTTTGGGCATCTTTTGCTTGCTCCTGTGCGTCATTTAATGTTGTGGGCAGTTAATTAAATCTCCCAGTAGAGTGCTCTGTCCTGGAGCAAGCTAATCTCCCTCTTACACATGCTTCGGAACCACCTAGCTCTGAACAATAAGCCAGTGGTGGAACTAATCCTTCCAAAGACTTTCTTCTTGGAAAAAGGCAAAGCTGCAGGGAGCAAAGAGTAATTAAAAAAGGTGTCTTGAACAGATCCTCCTCAGTAAGCTTTGTAGTAGACCTAGAGTGAAAACAGAGGCGTAAGGTAATTCTTTCCTAATAGGAGAAATGTTTTAGGTGAAAATTAAATCTCTCCCACTCCTCCCAAAATGCCATCTTGAGGAGGCTGGTGGTGGGCCCAAAACAGCATACGCAGCCCCAGCTCTGCTGTTGGTTTTAGGAAACCATGTTGCTAGTTGGGACTGTTTCTATGCTGCTTTGCACGTGGATTACTTCTGCTTTCTCTTCTCATTTTGCCTTAATTGTGTTCTAGGATCCTTAACATTCAGGGTCATATGGAGCATAGCCAGCAAGTTCTTTCCTCACACTGCCTGCTCTAATAATTCTGCTAATTATTAGTTGCTCATCTTCAGCCTGTTGCTTCTCTCTAATTTCTTTGAAGGCTTATCTACATGTGCAAGATACATCACTTCGGTAGTAGCAGCAAAAGCACTGGTTATGGAATTTGTCTTCCTGGGGCTGGGAGTATCTGGATCAGTTATCTGGGGTATTTTCCAGAGCTATTTTGGACATCTAGACACTGAGAACTGAGCTTATTTTTGATATCTGGCTTAGAATGAGATAAGTCATGTCCAGGAATTACTGGACTCTGACATGGATGGCTATCTTAGAGGCATCTAACCTTAATGGCGAGAAATCTGAGCCTCAGCATGAAGGCAACTCTATTGGTACAAAAGCCTTTTAAATTGGAGGTGCTGCTGGGATGTAGGAATAAGTTTTACTAGAAACATTCCCTTTCTATTGAAATAGTTCTTGTCAAACTGGAGCAGTGGCTTCCATGCCAAAGATGGTGATGCTGGGGAAATCATGGCTCATCTGAGTGTAATTTGGGTACCAAAAGGAATTCAGTTTCATAGGTTCTGAAATAGATGGTAGGTCTGGATTCAACCTAATCATTCAAAATCAGTTGCTTGCTTCAGAAGGAGTTTCTAGATATTTATATGTGATCTATGAGAATTACGGTTGAAGCCAGAATTCCCTATTCTTGGTGACTAAGCCTGGAAGTTTAGAGTTTAGCAACCTTCATAGACAACTCAGGCACCACAAGAGGAGGACAGAGACCCACTGATATGAGGCAGATGATCACAACAGTTCCAGAGGAGTAGCTGTCACCCCATTGTGTTCCTCTCCAAAGCCATCTGTGTTTGCAACCCTTTTAAGGACGTGCACTGCAATGAAACCATATGTGTTTTCATTTGGTAAGACAGCTTGTGGTGAAAATAGACGGGTTGTTAACAAGACAGGCAGATGGCAAATTTGCTGCAATATCATGATTACTGTACTTCAAAGAGATAATCAATAATCAGGCAATTAGGTTCTTGTTAAATCGGAAGCAGACTCTGCGACGTTTAGGAGGATGCATTTTCAAAGCATCCTGAGATTCAGGGATGGAGTGAGCCTCTGTGCAGCAAAAGAAATTTCTGCACAAATCTCCTACAGATCACTTAATATGTACCTCTTAATCACAACTAATTGTTCACAGAAGTAGCTGATGGGCAATATGTTAATGTTTTATGAACTATAACTTTATTATGTTTCAAAGTGAATGTCTCAATTTTCTCTGGTTTCTTTCCTCTTATTGTCATCTTTTTTTTTTTTTTGCCTAAGACTCCTTATTTTGTTTTTAATTTTTAGAGTTCTTTTGGAGAAATTTGACCAAGATCTGAAATAACTTAAAATTTCTGACTTTAAGATATAATTTAAAAATAAGAGACAAAGCTTAGCTGAAAAGAGACAATCCTGTGCTTGATCATAAAACATGCCTTTCTGATAGATTTTATATGCAGATTTCAAAGAGTTTAGAAAAAGAGAACAGTACTGGATGTGGCTGGTAATTTTTTGGTGTGCCAACTTCCACTATAATAGTGAATTCACTGCAGCCAATATGGGTTCAGTCTAACCAAATGGTTTATTAGTCTACTAGACTGATTAACTTCCTTCTCGACAGGAAAAAAAGATGGAGAGGGGAGGTTGAAATTGTTAAAAAGTGGATGTTTTTTACTGGCCAGGCCTGATTTTTCCTTTTTGAAGCTAGTGTTTGAATTTACTTTTGCTAAATGAAAAATAGTTTAATATGAAATGCAACATTTCTAAATTATTAAAATTAAATATTTAGACTGAACCAAATCAGTATTTTCTTGGCTTTTCAGATGAAAATGATCAATATTTCGACTTCTTGTCTGTGTTACATGAACTGATACATAGCTGTACAGCTATCATGCCCTGGAAAGTCAGCTCTTCCTCCACTGGTGGCCAAGCTGAAAGGCATGAACTACCTCTATTAGCAGTTAAAACATTCAATTGTCAGTGCTGGAATACACCCCAGGTGGCCCATCTGAATCTCATATAAGACATGAGGAAAAGTGCTGATACCCTTCCAGTCGATTTATATATGGCCATGCTGCCTTTGGCACTGGTTTCTTGTGAGTGTGTATAAATATATATATATATATAAAACTCCATATGTAACGTGTCTATATACACACACACATATGCACACTTGTCACACACTTGCATCCAGGTTTGTGTTGGAGTAGCCTTTGAGAAACTTGTCAGTGCATACAACCAAATAGAAATGGCCGTGAGAAAGTTTGCACTGGTTGTGTTTAGTTGTGCTCTTGCTCAAACATTTGGAGCAGAACTTGTCATGAGCCTGAACTGTGCTTGGGTGTCTTATAAAGACCATTCAAATAATCTATAAGAGCACAGATATTTCTTCTTTTTTATGTTAATATGGTGTAGCTTGATTTTATTTTTTCCCCAAGTGGTTGACTGGGTTATAATTACTTTGTGATGCAGAGCCAGTGAAAATTGTCTCAAAAATATTTTTCATGGCATTACTTAATACTGACTTTAGCTTCCTGAGATCAGGCTGAGCTTTATGCAATCTGAGTAGGGTTGGTTTTTTGCTTTGCTAGTGCCCTGTAAGAAGAAAGATTGGTAACTACACTCTGGGAGTTTATATGATGGAGATAGCTTGGTTTTAGAGCACTGTTTTTATTGCTTCCGATGTAATTGAATATAGGGAATTATTTGCTGTGTGTATTGTCTTTCCTGAGAAACAAAGATCTGCTCCTGTTGCAGAGAGATGCAGCACCTTGGTAACTTTAAGAACAAACCTATTTGTGCCAACTTCCTTCCTGATTTGACACCTGCCTGAGAAAAGAATGATTTGTATTTATTGATCTCTCCAGATAGCTTTAGTCCTTGCTAGCAATTTCTATTAAAACTGCAGCTTAGTCAAAAGCTCAGTTACTTGGTGTTCACCACTTCTGTTGTTTATATAGGTATTGTGGAATTCTTGGGTAATGATAAAATCTTAGGTGGAATCAGTGGAATATGGAAACTTCCATGCTTGCCACAGCCAGATTGTCCTCACTGGGGTATTGCTCAGCACTGGTCAGGCTCTTAAGGGGTATCACAAGCTCATTAAGCTGTTCCCTAAGTCCAGTTGCACATGGACGTAGTCCCACTGCTTTCCAGCTGGGCAAGGTGTGCAGGTTCTGCTGAGCACCCTAGGCGCAGAAGGGGCAACTTTAGGATATGAGTGTATCACTGTGGCAGAAGGGAACCTTAAAAACAAAAGTGAAAAAATTCCTTAAGAGGTGTTCAGTGACGCAAGCACAAAATGGACAGTATGCCTTGGCTGGATCTAGCCCTCCGTTCACCAGCTAGAGCAGGCCAGTTGTGGAGAATTAAGCAAATAAATATATTTGGGTATGAAGGACTCTGTTTTATGGAGCCCTGCATTTTTGCTTGACTATGCAGTAACTCAGGCACAGGGGACTACAGTCATGCCTGGCTTCGCAGCATGGAATGGGACTAGTTGATGTTTGCGAAGAGTCTGTTGCATTGCCATTTCAGGGAAATCACTTGTAAGAATAATTCATGTTCACCAATACTTTGCTCCTCCCGAGAGCTTGTGAATGTTTCAGTAGAGAAATGTGATCTTTGGAAAGGGAGTGTTGATTACAAAGGGGCTGTTGTAAACATCTCCCAAAGTTAGACTCTGAGTCTATTAAAATGGGGGGCACATCCCCCTGTGTGCCCCCGGCCCCCCCCCCCCCCAAAAAAAAAAAAAAAAAAAGTGCCAAACAAACCTCAGAACAAAATACCTCTTGCAAAATGAAATGTTAAAAGCCTTGGAATCAGGTCTTATCCATGCAAACAAAAAAGGAAGAGGAGCCAGGGCTGTAAGACTCAGATACTTCAAATATCTAAGTTTGAAGTGGGGCATAAAACTTTCATGGACAACTCAGCCTACCAGGCATAGTTATAAGGAGACCAAGCATGTGGAAGTTAAACCAGACAAATTTAAACTGCAAGTAAACCATAAATGTTTAACAGTGGTTAATCAAGCTTGGGAACAGTTCACTAAGAGCAGTGTTGAATTTTCAACCACTAGCAATTTTTGAGTTAAAAAAATCACTTTTTTTTTCCCTCAGATATTTTCCAGTTGAAATGCAAAATAATTCAGGCAAGACCAATGGCTTGTATTATGCAGAAAATAAGATCTCATGTTCATTGTGATCCCTTTTTGCCCTGAAGTTTATGACTTGCTTTGACAGAACTTGGAATGTGTTTTCCCTCCAGCTGTTACCTATGAGATTTGTAGTTTGAATTGTTATTTCTCTGCTATTGAGATTAGCTTGTTATGTAGGGAAACTGTTTGTATGGGCTTTCTTCTGAAAGCCCCTTTTGAAGTTTATCATGCAGTCTGTGCCTTTAGGGGCTTTAGTCCAGCAAGAACAAAATGTCTGTGAAAATCAGGACACCTGGCTTTTGAACAGTCTCTCATAAACAATACCTCTTTCAGGAAGTTAATAAAAATCACTACTGGACTCATTCAGGCCATGACACTTAAAGCAGACAAGCTTGAAATGTCCATTTCAGTCTGCAGTTAACATGTATACACACAAACAGTGTTATACCCCAGTTCTGGGGTTGAAACAAATTTTCAGTGCCTGAATTTTTCACTGATTAGATACTTTTTATTTTATTTTTTCTAGCTGTAAATGAACTCTTCTCTTGCCTGTGGCAGCATTTTCAACCATAAACTCTATCAGGGATACTTTGCCTTTAGGATGATGTTTTGAATGAATCAGTCTGTATAATGTTGAATTGAAGCAAAAAATTCCCCCCAAACTCAACACAATCTATAAGTCTTTGACTTGTTAGAAGAGTCAGAGAGCTCTTCTGACTGGATTACCTCATCATTGACAAGGGCTTCATTCCATATCAACACATGTTCTACAGTGAGCATTTTTTTTATTAAACAGTCCGTGCCATCTTGAACCTGCCATTGTTGGAGTTCAGCTTGCGCTTACTGTTATGAAATGTCTAATACACCAGTCAGAAAATACATTAACCCTCTTAGTCCAATTACATACACAGTGGGTGCATTATTGGCAAAGCAAAGGAATGGTGAACTTTGCATCCCCAAAGTCATCTCTCTTCTAGGGAGTGCTCCTGACTATTCCACATTCATCATGGATAATGTGCTCTCTCACTGTGAGATACATTTAAACAGACTACTCTTGACTCCGCAAGCAGAGTATGTGTTGCTCTTCAGCCTTTAAAAAGCAATTCAAAGAGAGACTCGCTGTATCACTGCCTTCCCAGGTTCTGCGCGTCCTGTCTCAACTGCAGCAAAGCTCTATATCACAAACCGCATAAAGCGGGTTGGAAACTTCAGCCAGAAACTGCTAACTCATGAACGTGAATCACTTCAGGCAAAGATGCTGATTTTGCTAACAGTGATAAATGGCCATCTCTTTTCATTAATGTAAACTTACTGTTTTATGGGACAGCTTTTTGCTTTTCACTTGAAATACGTTTGGAGGGGAGGAGTGAATGTGCACTTGAAAACTGAAATACTGAACAGTAAAATCTTTAATCCAAATGTTTTGATATTTTAACTTATATTTTCATTCCAAAACTTGAGTTTAATCTTTCTAAAATCCTTACTTAAAGAGATTCTAAAATGAGAAACATTTGCAAGTTTGTAAAAGAACAAATCATACAAAATCTAAACATTTGACCTAATTTTTAATTTCTTTATTTCTGAAGTACTGAAAACTTGCTTTTTTTTTTTTCATATGGGGGGAACAGTGCTTTTCTGTTGTAAAAAATTGCCAGTAATGTTTTTCCTCTTTATTTGCTGCATTAAGTTGGTATCCTCTGCTGAAGCATGCAAAGATGAAGGTGCTTTTTGTTTCTTGGGATGTATGAAGGGCTGTTTGCAGAAGACCTGTAGGGCAGTGTCACATGATGAGAGGACTTGATAGCAGCCTGTTGATTACTGGTCACATCTAAGTGAACAGTCCTGCAGTGTTGGGTTCCCTTGCAAGAAGGGCCTAGGACAAGCTGCTCTGACTACAGGAGGCAACATAAGTAAGATCCATCCATAATCTGTGCCTGTCTGTAGAGCATTCCTAGGCATGCTTCATGTCTCATCCTTTACCTGTATATCCCTCTTCTGGGTGACGTGTGTGTTTGACAATGTGCAGATATGGCTGGTGTGCTTAGACACTTAGGGGAAGCCTTGAGGGATTTAGTACCCTGAATATTCATCTTCTCAGCAGGCCTAGCCTACTGGTTTCCATAGTGACTCTGCACAAAGGCAGGAGACCTGCAGGTTGCTCAGCTGTGCTTGGTTCTTGTTAGGTTTGCCCAATCGTTCTGATTCTTCCCAGCCAGCTGTGATTTTGCAGAACAAGCCTTTCCTTTGTCGTCAAGCACCAGGCCTGCACCTTGTTCTTTCTCAAATGTTTGACCCAGGAACTGTCCCATATGCACAGCCTCATCCTTCTCAGTGATGCAGGATTTCCACCAACATGTTCCTCAACCCTGTAAGAAGGCTCCTTCTATGCATACCTGGTTCTTCTCACTCTTGTGTGTATACCAGGATGCTACTGTCCCTTCTGGGTGACCAACAGTTTCCTTGCAACACTTCCTCTTGCCTTTGCAGGTGGCCTAGAGCTGTGTTGGTGCTGACTGCTCTCCATGCTGCAAGTGATCTTTGTAATTGCTTCTATCTCCCTTCAAAAATCCCTCTCTCCCTGAACAAAATGCCCCTCTCCCTGGCCAGCATTTTGTGACTCTAGGGATCTGGCTATTCTGAGTTTGGGACACAGTGCGTTGACAGATGTGGTTTTCAGGGAAGGATTTTCTTCAGTGTGTGGAGGAAGTAAATGAACAGGAACTGATGATTTCACCTCTGGTAATGGTGCTGAATTTAAGATCCCTGAAATACAGAAGGTAATGGGTGTTGGAGGACAACGTTAAGGAGAGCTGCAGAGGGATAGACATCAAGGGGATGTCTGGTTGTCTGGTGGTGCTGCAGTAGTCTTCTGCCAGCAGAAGGGTTGTTGCATCAGTGCTTGCTGTGACAGCTTCAGCAACTGTAAGAATGGGCCTAGAGGAACCTGTGTTTGTTTATGGAGCTTGTATTTCTTCAGATTCTTTGCAAGTTTCTTTGTAAGGCTCCTTACATTCCTTGGGCACAAATGAACCTAACACATGGGTCATTTCTTTAATAGCAGAACAGGTATTGACTAATGAACTAGCACTGAATTAGGTGTTACGCTGATGGTTACTGTCTCTGGGGGATGTTCCTGTTTTAGATGTCTGCATTAATTATCTCCTTGATCTTTTGTTTCTGTCGGCTTCCTCTATAGTCAGTGGAGCCCAAGCTCGGGAGGTGTTTGGAGGTTTCCCATAAATGAGGAAGAAACAAGGTCAATTGGCTGACCAGTTTCTCTGAAACAGTGCCTAGTTCGGAGCACAGTATCACATTTCATACAGCTGTAGCTAGCTGAATGCTTTTTCCCTATGTGAAAGCCTATTCTGATTTGAATGAAAAATTCCTACAAGAAAATATGTAATAAATGTATACGCTTATATAAGCATGTTCTGACATTGTTTCACCTTTCCAGCATTTGTTGTGCATGTTTCCTGTTTTTTGTATTTCTTTGTTTGTCAGTAGTAGACCCTAACAGACGCTATTATTAATGAATATGCAGTACAGCTATTTAAAAGGTGTATAATACTTCAGGTAAGTGCAGCAGTTACTTAGCACTGATTGAAAATCTCGGTTTTTCTACATCCACATATCTCCTGTTTATACTGTAAAGTGTCAAACTGTTTGATTACACCAAGCTGCAGACGTTTTCATCTAGAAAGAGATGAGACATTTCAATCAGTGCTGAATAGCAGCAGCACTTAATGATGTGAAAAAAATCTAAAAAACAGACTACATTAACTCTTATATGATGTCTTATTATCTGTGCCAGTGGGAGCAGTGTGTTTCATGAAATAATGGGGAAATAATAAAACTAATATAAACTGGAACATAATTCCTTTTGTGAAACTAGGGAATATTTTAGAAAGATGTTATCTTACAGAATTTCTGTTTAATGAAGTATTATATCTTGAAAATGAATTGTCAAATGTTAATTTCTGGTGAAATAGGAATTCTGAACTTCATAAGACTCTTTTCAGGTTCTCTAGTCTGGTTTTCTAAGAGAATGAGGCTGATGTGTTTGGGCTGCCTGTGCTTTTGTCTGTCTGTTTCTTTCCATGAGTATGTTTTGAACCCACCAGTCAAGTTGAAGTGAATTTGGTGAGGAATTAGAGGTCTCGAGGATAATAAAGGTCCTATGAATTCTGTGAAAATTAGAAGCTAGATAAAGGCAAGAGATCCCATAAGTGTCTCCACTGAGATGGCAATGACATGAATTCACTTATTAGTCATAAGAGGATTCGTTCTTAAGGAGAAAAAGCTTGCATGAAGGTATGCTCTGTGATTGCTAGAAGGCTTCACTTGTAGGACTCCCATCCACAGGGAATCAGGCTTACATTGTTCCTTTGCTTGTGAAATGGTTTTATGCTGGAATTTATAGGTGGGGAAGGGATTCGACTAATCTCACTTCAGGTGCCAGCAGCAAGGCCTCTACCTCAGAACAATGCTGTTTTCAGAATTAGTGGAAATAGGCACTTCCAAATCTAATAATTCTTCTAACCTTGTGTGGATATATAATTAAGGAGAAGGTGACAAAATTAAAATATAAATTTGCAGGTCACGGTACGTCCTATGAAAGGTTTTAGTCCTCTGAAGTAATAAATGTTCAGGTGCTTCTAAATTAAGACGTCCTCTTTGCTTACAGTTTTGTAGAACATAGAATGGTTTGGGTTGGAAGGGACCTTAAAATATTTAATTCCATCACCACCTCCCTTCCCCGCCATGGGCAGGGATACTTGGTGCCATCTTTTAGTACATCTCGGCAAAAATCATCCATGGTTCCTGTGGTGGGTTGACCTTGGCTGGATGCCAGGTGCCCACCAAGCTGCTCTATCACTGCCCTTCTCAGAAGAACAGGGAGGGGAGAAAATAAGATGAAAAAAACCCTTGTGGGTCAAGATAAAGGCAGTTTAATGAAGCAATAGCAATGTGTGGAAGCAAAGGAAAACAAAATATGTTATTCTGTACTTTCCATCAGCAGGCGATGCTCAGCCACTTCCTGGGAAGCAGGGCTTCAGTGCGCATAGTGGTTGCTCCAGAAGACAAACATCGTAAATAACAAATGCCCCCATTTCCTCCTCCTATCTCTTAGCTGTTATATCTGAGCAGGCATCATATGGCATGGAATATCCCCTTGGTCAGTTTGGGTCAGCTGTCCTGGCTATGTCCTCTCCCAAGATCTTGCCCACCCCCAGCCTACTGGTGATGGGGGGGATGTTGGAGAACAGCCTTGATGCTGTGAGCGCTGCTCAGCAGCTGCCAAAGCACTGGCATGTTATCACCACCTTTCTGGCTACCAACGCAAGCGTAGCGCTGTGGGGGCTGCTATGGGGCTCAGCCAGACCCAATGCAGTTCCAAAGCACAGCATGAGATGTAGTCACCCAGCTCCTACAGATACTAATGAGAAGAAGCTTAATTCCTTTTTGTTGTATGAAAAACCCAAAGCCTAGTCCTGCCAGCCTCTAGTTCACTCAGGGGATTCTGCTCATTCTGTAGGAATTCTCTTGGCTTTAATAGAACTGCTCATTCAGGGGACACATTGCAGGTCCAGAGACAGCAAAGCTCACTTTTCTTAGGTTGCCTAGCAGAACCAGAGGTATTTAAAAAAAGATGTGCCTAAAATAATTCTGTTGGAGCAATTTTGAAGAGAAACACCAGCTCTGCATTTCATGGTACAATGTTGACATCCATCAACTTTGGGAAATCATGAGAATGTGTTTTGGCTTTATCATATAGTGTCTGCATTCTCTGTATAGGAGGAAGAAAGCAAAGCTTAATTTAGAGTATTTCCACAGAACCTCTCCTGCACTGGGATTAAAGTAAATGTGGAAAGTGTTACATTTCAGGATAGGAACCCCACCTTTTCAGGAGGTTTACTTTCAAAACCTCAGTTCTGCCAGTTCTGGCTGTGGGATCTCAGGAAGCAGACACTGGTTCTTATCCACCTGTGAACATAGACATGCAGGAATGGATTATACAACATGGTGCTACAGATCTCCATCCACCACAAGTGTGAATGCCAAGCCATATGTAAGAGCATTGGATCAACCTATAAACACAACAGCTATTCTTTAAATGATGGGTATAGCGTGTATTACTCATCTGCAGTCCCTCCAGGATGAAGACATTAATGTGAATTATGACTAACCTTCAGGGGAAGGATCTGCGTTCTTAAAGTGGAAGCAGCAAGCAGTGAGGCAGGTGACTGTTCAGTCAGAGCACGAGTAGCTGCAATTTCTTTTCATGACTGAGGACAGAGGAAGGGTGTGTATGGGGAACTGGGCATGCATGTGTGAAGCTATTTTGCACTTTACAGTGATGCTTCTCAAGAGTGACTTTATGCATTCAACAACTGGAGAAGTGTCTCCTGCCTCAGCAGGGCTTTAAGGGTCATCTCTTGTGAATAGCTTCTGCATCTGTGGAGCGTGGGTGATGGTAATTCAAAGTGGCAGGAGCGTCTTCTAGCCCACGGCATTGTCAGCAAGCCAAACTACTCAGAGATGACAACCCTGCTTCCTCAACAGACTCAGAGCTGTCACTCTCCATTTGGCTTAAACCACTAAGGGCTCTGATGAACTGATTTCAGCGAGAACACATAAAATGCAACCAGTGCAAAGGGCACAGTGAAAGGGAGGTTTGATTCTGAAAGGACCCCAGAGGTGTAAAGCAGCTGAGGGAGGCTTGTAAGCCAAAAACAGGACAGAGTGCTAGGTCAGGACATGGAGCTAACTCACCTGGAGCTGAGGGTAGTGGTTATAGCATTGGGATGTTGACTGGAAGTCTCACTGGTGAAAGAGTACCAAGAGGTTATTGTGCTCTGCTTCATCTCTGGCAAAGGGCTGTTTGCTGCCACAACGCACACGCTCACTGTAGTACGCTTGCTAATGGATTTCATCAGCTGTAAGCTGGGGTCTCCTGTTGTAAAGCAGTAATCATCCTAGAGCATCTACCTCCACTCAGGTTGTTCAGGCTTCTGAGACCACTTGTCTAGATTCTTCCACTGTCTGTATGACGTGCAGACATGTTTCCAGATGTGTACTTAACTGATTGGTTTGCCTTTTGGAGAAAAAGAAGATGGGTTAGGCACAAGGTCATGTAAAAGGGAACCTATGCCAAGTGTAGGGCTGTATAAAAGGGGCCCATCTCATGTCTTTGTGTTGTGAAATAGGGAAGATAAATCTTTGTGGTGGGGGGTGTAGCCTTTATAACTTGGCTATAGAATGGGTCCATGTGCTTTCATCATGGGCAACTTTACTTCTGGGAAACATTTCCACAAGGAAAAGGGTATAAAAACAAGTTTATTCTCCTAAGCTTAGTTCCTCCTTTGGAAATGCCACACAAAGATGTGAACTTGTACCAGAACTGGAATGGTAACTGCAGGGCTAAAGAAATGTGCAAACAGCTGTCAGCAAGACAAGGAGAGAGAGAAGTCTCTTGGAAATGCACTTTAATGTGCAGATATCAAATATTTGCTTACTAGTGATGGTTTGTCTTCTTCCTGACACTTGAACAATGGTATTGGTATTGAGATTTTGAATAATAAATAGCTTTGCTTTAATTTGACATGTGCTACGGGGGATTTTGAGTGACTAGCCAATGCTTGTGTTAGTGCAGCTTAGAGTAAGAGTTGTGTTCTCATAGAGTAGATGTCTGCATTTGGTGAGTTACGTTGCAGGCAACACTGTTCAATGAATCCCACCTTACTGGTCAAATTCAAATCTCAATAGTATTTGAGAGAAGCATGTTGAATTTTTTTCATTTTGGTATTTTGAGTTTCCTATGTCTACTATTGCATGAGGTAAAATAACGTGTGGTAGGGAAAAGACCCATGAATAAAAAAGAAGCGTGCGTGAGGCTTTTGGCTGGAAGTTCTGCAGACATCCAGGAAAATCTGCTGGGATCAATCTTCACATTTTTCAGGTAGCTGGAAATATTTTGTTCAGCTTGAGAGAATCATCTCTTTTGTGTGCTTCTTCAGTTAGAGTGTCTGGCTCCTTGGGAATTGCTCAATACATAGTTTAATGCAGCTGTTTCAAATAAACTAAAATAGCTGCAAAAACCTGTGTGTTGAGACAGGCTGCCCTCATGCTGCATTCCACAGAGCAAGGTCAAACACACTACCTTAAACCAAAGAGCACGAAAACTCTTGTGGGTCTAACGATTGCCCAAGATGTTTAGGGAATTTATCTGTATTGATTCTTGCAAGAATGTTAGCACTTCTACTTGTCAAGGTTACCTGCCTCACTAAGAGCTATGCTAAAACTTATTAATTAGTCCTTTGCAAAGCACTTTGAGATTTTTCAGATGAAAGGTAGTATAGAAGTGCGAAGGATATAGAACATACATTACCAGCTGAGAGCTACATGAAGAGCTGGAGAATGTTGAAAGGAGTCCTGCCAATTAATTTATACTTAAACAGAAGGTTTTGTTTTTCTGAAAATTAAAATTAAAAAAAGTCAAACCAAAATCAAAAAGTAAACATTGAAAGGTTCAAGACCCCCTGGATAAAAGGATGCCTTTCTATTTGGTATTTGTTCAGTTTTGCTAATCAAAGAATTAAGACTTGAAAATTTAGTGATTATATGATTCTCAAGAATAATGCATGTAAAATACATAAAAACTCATTTGCTTCTGTGAAAGCCAGGTAAAATAAAGCTGTTAAGAAACTAAGGATGCTATGGTGAAACAGACTGTATAGTGAATGAAAAATGGTATGTCTGCTTTCTCATCTAAGCTGGCTAAAATACAAGAGGCAACCAGACAACCTAATCAAGAAAAATATCATCAGACTTTTGAAGATGTGCTAGTGTGGTGGTACCTAAAGGTGAGGAAGGAAAAAGGAGTGACAGAGCAGAGGCAAGAGAAAGGGTTAAAGTTTTTTAAAAAACAACAGTGAAACTCATGAATGATAGATGACTTTGTCTTTTTAAATAAAAAAAAAAAAAAGTTGAAAGAATATCAGCTGGGAAGAATTGCTGCTGGCAGATCTGAATAGGGATTGGCATCTGGTATGGAAACTACATCACTTCCTTTTTTTTAAGATCGTGTTTGCAGTTTCCTGTAACTTGACAGCTTTGAGGTTGGTGATGAGACCGTGTGAAGAGCCAGCCTCATGTATAGATGGAGCCTGTGGTACCCCAGCACCCAGGTGCTGATGGGGACTTTTCCTGCTAATATATGCCTCAGCAGCTGCTGGGCACCCGTTCTGAGAGCAGCAGAACTGCCCTGTCCAGTTGGGAGCCTCAGGAGAAGTAATTGCTGGTTGCCTCAAGTGCAAAGAAGTGAGGAGCAGTGTGCTGCGTGGATGTGGTTGGCAAGAAGGAAGGAATGAGAAATACCTTAGGCAGGCCAGGTGGAGGAAGAGTGAAGGGTCCATAAGCACTTGGACAAGTGAATTTGGATTGTGCAATTAAACATATGGACCAAGCTTGGTGTAATTACCTGGAGAACTGCTATCAATCTTCACCAAATGTCCAGAGAGACAGGCAACCAATATGTGCTCAGATAAAAGCACCTCTTTTTTTAAATACACGAACTTGGCCATCCTTCGCTATCCACAACTGTGCTTTGGCTAACTGCTGCTCACCCACCATGAACTCTGGGCAGTCTCAGGTTATTTTCTTTGCGTGACCAGCACTGCTGCATTGCTGTTTTCCATTCTTGCAAAGCATAATCCGTAAAGTCTACAAGTATAATACAGTGATGTATGTGAGGGAAGGAGGGGAGGATATGTTAATTTATTTTTGTACTATTTCTCTTTGAATACAAAAAATCTCTGAGAATCTGAGGGATCTGAAGCTTCTAGCTAATGAGATATCTTGGTTCCATGTAGATTGTGCCTTTGTTTGGATGCTGATAGGCTTAAGAATATTAATTCTATTTTTCAGTAAATATTCACCTCAGCAATCAGGTTGTGGATCTCTCCACAGCTTTTGTATCTACTGGTTCTGCCTGCTTCCTAATCCTGAATGATTTGTGGATGTTGTTAAGTATTGTTTGGTGTTTTTCATGACAGAAAAAGTAGATGGTCCCAAGGCGGTGATTTCTTGTGGAATTTCTTTGCTGAATGATTCTCTTCAAGCCCCTCTGGCTTCAACAAATCTCTTATTTCTAAGAAAACCACAGGATAGAAAAGAAGAGTTTTATTGTTTCTTTATGTATTAACTTGTCCTTGGTAGATTTTCAGGACAGGGTTGACCTTTGCCCGCTGCTGTCTCCAGGACTTATCAGCTGGAAACCATGAGGAGCTGTATACTCAAAGTAAGGGCTGAGAGAGTGGGAAAGGCTAGAAACTAGGCAAACATACTTTACAGATAAAGCAGCAAAGAGATGGGGTGAGCAATTGCAAAGAAAGCAATGCACAGCCCATCTCATTGCCCAGAATTAAACAGGGGAAGTGTCCTGTTTTCTCCATGACTCAGAGTGGCAGAAAATATTGTCTGGAAAGTCAAGAAGTTCCTTTTTCCTGAATTTAGATATTCAGACTTTCACATCAGTTCATAATCACAGCAGAGGGCTTTAGGCTGATAATGAAATTCTGATCTGAAGAATTACTGACCTTGGCTTCCCTCTGCCCAGTGGCCAAATGAAAAATCTGAGTTACATTCTGCTTCCAGGTATGTCTCATTGAACTACCTTTCTCCTCTGCTGGGTCAGCTCCTGCATCTGTAGTACAGATGATGTTATGCTCAGTGACATTTTCCACCTGGTTTCCCAAGAAAGTCTTGAAAGTATCTATCCATCAGCTCTGACCTGAAGTCTGCTAGTGATCAGTTCTTAAAAAAAAAATAATAAAAAAATTATGTACTTGCTCTGAGGCTTTCTTGAAGTCTGGGAAGAGAGGAAAGAAAAAGGCAAATATCTGTGCCTCTACAAGAGCAGAGGGTTGCTCCTAAAAGAGATTTGAATGACCTGACAGTCCATACCCACAGAATGGTTGCTTTTATTGCACTGTAGGAGGGGAGAAATAGCTCCCCAGTTAGGGCCTAATTCTGACCTGTATTCCAGACAGTCTCTGATCCTATAGGTCACAAGTACTGTGTTCAGGTGTAGTTTTCAAAGCGGGATGGCCTGTCTGCTTGGAGCAGTACATTTGTCTTTAGACAGCTGTTACCACAACTTCTGTGGGCTGTTTTTAGTCAGGTACAAAGTCTAAAACAATTTTGATAAAAGTCTGCACTCATTTCCCGTGTGTGCCCTGGTAGAAGGCAGTTTAGCCCCAGTGAAGCCTGTGCTGTGCTTCAATGTATGAACTAGTTTGATACTTGTATCACCTTTACCATTTCAACAGAGGCTTCTGACTCACACTGAGGAAAACGAAGACAGAACTAGGAGTTGCTGCATACAGCAGGAATTATGATGTCCTAACTGAATGAGAAGTGTTTCATTTCAAATGACTGTTACCTACCATCACTCTCCTACTTCTTTCCAGTAGTGCACCCATACACATAAAAGATGCAAGACTGCTGTACATTTCTCCTTCCCTGCACCCTACTAGTCTTTTTTTCCCCTCAAATTAAGTTGTGGGCCCTATGAGGCAGGAATAAAACACCTGCATAGTTGTAGAGTCCCCATCAGCTCTAGTAATAATCATTAATCATAAGTAGCTTTGTGATTTACTAATCCTTCTGTAGAAATACAATATACAACTAGTGTAAGACGTACATGCACAAAGGTCCCAGAAGCCATCTAAGATCCTCAGTCATTTTTATATGTTCCGCCTTAGTGCTTGGGGAAAAAAACTACTCAAGCATGTAATGCCTTTCCCTCTCCTGCATGCAAGCTTTGATTCTTTAAGGATTTTCTCTGTCACAGCACCCTTTCTAGAGGGAATTCTCCTCTTGACTGGCTCATCTCTCTGCCTATTACCTTGAAGTTAGGGACAGTCCTGGTGTAGAGTTCCTTTAAGTTTTTTCTTTTGACATGAGTAGTTTCATCCTCCTCAGCCACCCGGAAATATCCTGCCCTGGAGGGCCAGCTCCTGACCTTTGTACACAACCTTCAGGTACTTGTGAACCAGTTGTCTTTGCTGTTGAATTGTCTCCATATAGCTCTATACTAACTTTTTTTCTAGATTCCTAAACAGTTAGCCAAGTGAGGCTGACTTAAGCAGTCATTGTGGTGCAATGCAATGAACTCTTAAAGGCTATGAAGCAGCTGTTCAGCAGAAGGGACAGCAAGTGTTGCATATGGGAGACACAGCGAAATATGAAATGGCCTCTTAACCCATTTAGCAAACTCCTCACAAAATCCATTTGCAGGTGAATCAATCATGGATACAGAGCAAGTTAAGTAGATCTCTGGAGCAGGTTAATATTTTAAAGGTTGTGCAAAATTATATGGGCAACTGTGCTTTGGCTAACTGCTGCTCACCCACCATGAACTCTGGGCAGTCTCAGGTTATTTTCTTTGCGTGACCAGCACTGCTGCATCAAAGGGAGAATGTCACAGAAGTGCCATGTGAGTAGATGAGTTGAAGCAGGATTTGCCAACACAATTTTGATTGACTTTATGGCCTGGAGAAGTGCTTTATAGAATGGTTAGGTTTCTAACTTGTTTTTTGGTGGAATTAGTTTTCTTCCCTCCAACTTCACTAAAGCAAATCCCTGGATTTTTTCCCCACAGACTTTATTTAAGATGTTTTTCATCCAAAAGCAGAAGTCAGAACCTTTTCTCCCTAAATATTTTTGCATTTTTGCTTTTTTAGTGAAACAATTTTTCTGATTTACTCTCTTCAGTTGTGAATCTGAACTGTTTAGCTGAGATTTGTTAGAAGAGGTAACGTGATTATGGTGCTTAAGTATCTTCTCAGGCATTTCCACTTAGTCATCAATATTTTCAATTAAAATGGCAGCTAACTTACTCAGTATCTTCTTCCTCATCTAATATGGTTGATGATTCAAGGAAGCAGTGCCTTTATGGCAGTGATACTTAGACACCTAGAAAGCCTGGGACAGCTAGAGAACCATAGGGTGAATCTCAGTCCAGCAGCCTCTGTAACCTCTTACCTTTGCATTTATTATTGTTACATTCTGTCCTTCATTTGTTGTGACAGAGATTAATAAACATAATCTGATGAGCTGTGGCATGGTTTGGGCAGGTTTAATACCAGAGTTCATACAGGTGCTGCCACAGGCCATAACAAATGAAAACAAAGCAGACCTTGCTTTTATTTCTCTGAGCTACAGCATCTGTAATAGCACAGCACCTTCTAGCTCCATGTCATAGAATTGATCCAGCTTTGATTCAGATAAAAGAATATCTATTTCTACACTCTTGTAAGCACATTCCATGGCAGCTGGAATGGTCTTCTCAATCACAGCCACATCTGACTTGGTCCTACTTAATATAGTTTCAAAGAGCTGAAAATGCTTTCAGTAAAGGTAGAAAATGTGCTGGAAAATGAATCCCACAGAAGCAGAGGTTTAATGCATTTAAACCTCGTTCCAAGTATTGCCTGACCTGACTTCTTTGGACTTGCAATACAATTAGGTGAAGCACACTAATACAGTCAGAGCAGTTTCCTGTAGACAAGCAAGGGACTGGCTCAGTGAGACCTAAGCATTGTTGTGCACATCTCTGCAAAACCAAACTCTGTCTTTTAAAGCAAAGCTCTCAAGTCAGCGTGTGGTCCATGGTCCTCCTATGGATGTCTGTTAAAATCCCTGTGTAGAGTTGAACAGTACCTGAATTTTCAACGTCAAACCTCCCTCTCTCTAGTCAGAAATCTCCCTAAGTAAGTTGGTAAAGTTGCGAAAGAAAAATGATGGTACTTTGAAGAACGATGATACGAGATTATTTTGCTTCTCTTTTCTGTGGATACTGGGTCTGTTGTCCAGATGGTGGATCCACCCTCCATACTCAGTAGTGAGAGCCTGTTTCTCTTACAGAGAATTTGTGCTAATTAAAAAATAGTTTTACTGAAAATAGAATAAAAATATTTGGATTTTTTACAAAATCTTGGAATCAAGTAAAAATACTGGGAAGAAGGACAGCAATTGTATCTCCTAAAGAAAGAAAACATTTTTCACCTTTATTTCTTAGGAAAGTTGTGGTAAACTTATTTTTGAAGGAGATGTAGGATGTTGCTTTCCTTTTTAGGAACCATACTTCCACTTCCTAAACTGCACAATCTGACTGGTATTGAATGGTGGAAATGTGAGAAATAACACTTGCAATGACTGTTGACTGTTTTCCAGCTCAGGGCAGATGCAGACTTGATGTGACTAACATAGGGATGGAGAAACAAATCCTTATCCCTTGCTGCAGAGAAAGGGAAGGCTTCTACCCTCACCATTTATCCCATTGCTTGTTATTATGCCACGCAACTGATATGGTTCATGATCCTGGGAATGGTGCCAGTTCTGTAGGAAGACTGGGAGATAAGAAAAGGAGGGAATGGGGAGACAAGGGGCCCCAAGCACTGCTGGCAAGTCCACATCTGTCTGAAGAATTGAAAAGCATCCAAATCTGTCAAATATACACTCCTCTCTCTTGCTGGTGTCTCTTCACTGGGTTTTGCAGTGGAAACCTAGCCAGAAGTGGTGGCATGAGAACAAGTTGAGGAACCACTTGTTACCATTCAGTGCTGTGTTCCAGACAGCCAAAAAACTGTAAAGGCAGCCAGAAAAATACGGGGGAAGGGCGTATTCTTCTTCTGTGCATTTCAATTTGACATTTCAAGTGGGATATTATTTCCCAGTGGTAAAATTCAAATGATAATTTCCCTGCAAAAACTCCAGGGGGAAAAAAAATAACAACACCCTCGATCTTCAGCCCAGCAGTAATTCTGACTACCTATGTTCCAGGCACAATGTTCTGCCGTTTCCTAAGGGAACTGAATTAATTCTGATAAGCAGTATTTCAACTTTTAAGAGAGGTTTCATTTTTTTAACATCTGATTATTTTTTTTTGTTCACTGAATTACTTCAAAGGCTTCCTTGATTTTCACCAGAGCATGTCATAGGGAGCCCATCCTGTTGATCAGATTAAACTTTAAATTGTGATTTCCAGATATAATCAGCAAATTGCACAAGTCAACAACAAAAGCCCGTGACAAATTGCAGGTTCCCTAAATAATGAATCATTGCCAAGCATCCAGATGCTGAAGCAAGCAAGCTCTTCTATGAACCAGCTCATAAATCTTTGCATTCAGGCTCAAGTAAGAGGCCAATGCTGTTTTCCAATGAATATTCATGGTCAGGGGAAAATGCGCTGTTAACAGGCAACATCAAAAGGTGTATGAATAAAAGCAGGTAAATACAAGTATTTAATCATCAAGGCTAACTCTGCATTGCAAGGAAGAGCTGAAGTTCATATATATAAATGTATTCAAAATGGTTTGGGTGCTGAGAAAGGCAACAGTGTGCTGCAACACCAAAGTGGCTGAGTTAACTTGGAAGGCTTCTCAGGGTGGTACTCTGAAAAACAGTTATGTTTTTTTGAGGAATAGCATGTAGGGAAATATGTATCTGTTTCCTTACAGAGGTTTGGTATTATTCACACATGAAAATGTGCTTGAATGCTCAGGCATTGTGGTGGGTTGACCCTGGCTGGATGCCCACTGAAGCTGCTCTGTCACTGCCTTCCTCAGCTGGACAGGGGAGAGAAAATACAATGAAAGGCTGGTGGGTCAAGATAAGGACAGGGAGATCACTCACCAGTTACTGTCATGGGGAAAACAGACTCCACGCCATCCAAACCCAATACAATCCTAGATCTAGTCCTTTCCCACTGGCAACTTGAGTACCTTCTTGGTGAGTTCAGGTAAAGGTGTGGCTCAGTGCTGTCTGTGCTTTGGGCTTCTCTTCTGTTCTGAGGTACTAACATCAATCACATAGAACCATCACAAACCCTTCCTCCTAAAGTGACAGTATGTAGGATTGATCCTGTGGGTAAGTTCAGAGACTTTAGGAGATAGGACACTATGGTAGAAGATGATTTGGGCCAGTAAAATGCTGTCCTCCAGGCTGGATACCCTGCTCAACATTCCAGCCAGGCCATTATAGTCTGGTATATTAAAGTCTGCAAAATCGCAGAGGATCTTGATATTTAGCCTCATTCACCTTGTTTGTGCCTCTGAGAGAACCATAGCTAACTCCATGGCGTGGTGCTTCCAGATGAAAGTGCTATCTAGGAATCCGGTATTTCTTTCAAAGATAGGGCCTCTTTTCATGTGTGTTTTGTTCATATTGAAAGACAATTCACTGGCAGAGGGATAGTAGCGTTTTTGTTCTCAGTTCCTGGCATCTCTCTGGTTAACTTCTGCCCTGCAAGTGAATGAAACTAGTATTTTATCCCCTGCCTACAATATGCTATTTCTTTGGAAGCTGGAGCGTAATGAACTTGCTGTTTATTACAATTAACAAATAAATCCCTATACCTTTAAATTGGATCCTAAATCTTTCAGTGAAATCCAATACTGTGGTGATTGTTTTCTTTCCCATAAGAGATTCTTCAATGATAGGAGCCAGGCAACTCCTGTTCTAAATAATACGACCCTGAGGACATTCCTTGTGACACATTTGGCCTTTTTCTCTCTGGCTTCCTTCTTTTATAACCATCTGAGATGCAGCTTAAACACAGCAGTGCTAGCTAGTGAATTATGAAACAACTTATATTGTCAAGAAAATTACTTTCTGGTGTTTTAAAATCAGTGCAATTTAGGCTGCTTGACTTCAAGGGGGGACTGGACTGGGAGCTGTATGCGCAGTGCCTAGTACAGTGCTGTTCTGAGGAGTGCTGGGGAAGCGGTGATATTACTGCCATTCAAAGAGATTTGTCAAGTTTTCACTCACTGAACATCAGTCCACTGAAGTCTCTGCATAGTTGTAGTCAGAGCTCATGCACTGAAGACAGCTCTGTGGCTTCTCTTACTCCCTCTGAGCACTGTATAGACAGATTTGCACTTCTTTGACCATTGAGTTGGGTATAGCCTGCAGAAAAGGCTGCAGAGCTGCAGTGTAGCATCACATAAAGAAATGCCAAGTCCCACACCTACAGCACACTCCCAGTTACAGCTGTGAATTGTACGTCTGTGCATCATATAATACCCAGTGCTTTGGCTGTTCACTCCTTCTGTGCCTGCACTGACTGACTGGACTCAAGGAATTACAGAAAATAGGAAACTTGTGAAGAGCAGACTGTCAGGTTGGACTGAAAATGGGCAGGGGCCAATTAATGCAGCTTGCCTTTGCTTCAGAGCAGCTTTGTTGTCTTTTAAAGTGAATCATATTCAAATTATCAGAGTTTCCATTTTGATCAAGTTACAAGGCCAAATTGCTATCTTTTCTCATTGGATTTAGCATAACTGTTTAACAAAGTAAAGCCTGTCTGGCCCTTCAGCCTTCTTGTACCCTGAACCTACTTAACTTGGCAGAAAAAGAGGATGGAGAAATGTTTGTGTTCTTATCCTGGGGACAAACTATTTCTCAGACTTGCTTTTTTAATCTCTAAAGTAACTATTTTATATGTTTAATATGCCCCAGTCATTTGGACTACCTTATCGCTGCTTCTTGTAGATCTTTGGGATTTACTGAAAAAAGCGTCCTGGCAAGAGGTTGTTTTTAACCTGGCAACAGCTTCCAGTGTTTTTTCCCCCTCTTCTACCTTTCCAATGCTCCCTCAGTCTCCTTTCCTCCCTCCCACCCACCAAAATCAGTTTTCTATCTCTAATTGGCAAACAAGGCCAACAACTTCAGGGCAGAATGAAGCTGAGATATTGCCAGCTCATGTGGAAAAAAACCGGTGTCCTCATGACAGATGAAACATCAGGCTCCAAGGGCAGCTTGTTGTCCCTGAACAAGAGTTTCCACTGAAACATCAACGAAGGACTGAGCACAGTGGCTCTGCTTTGTATTCCCCCATCCTGTCTGGTAATGATTTAGGAGTTAGTGTTTGTCATGCTTCTTTTTCTTTGCCTCTTGTTTTAGTACTTTAAAGGATGTTGAATCCTGGTTGTGATAAAAGCCAGTCATTTGGGTTGCTCCATTGGAGGCAAAAGCAAGGGTGAGAAAAAAATTACAGTGCTAATCTATCCAGAGCTTCTTCTGGTTTGCCACCTTTTGTGAACTGGGCCGTGTGGTGGAAGCTGCCCCTTCCCACGGGCCTGGTGCAGCGCTTGAGAAGCGCATACCTCCTCTGCAGCCAGAGGGGCTGGCTTCAGCGTAGGGAGAACTCAGCAGTCGCTTTGCTCCCCACTCCTGGCTAATCTGGAGCACATGGAGTCAAAATTCAGACCTCGTCAGTACAAATGAAGATGTCCCCTTCTCAGCTAACTCACCAAAATTGAGGATTTGTCCTCTTCTGTCTCAATTCCAAAAACTAAATTAAACATTTGTAAATGATAGTAAATCTTCGGTTCAAGTGTTTGCTCTCTTCTGCCCCCCCAGTTTGTGACCTGACTAGAAGCAATGCAGAGCTCTCTTCCTGAATCTGCAGACAGCCTGAAACATCTGAAATGCGTTCTTCAAGTCAGTGATGAGGAACTGAGACAGCTACTTCCAGTCATTTTGCCATCTATTTTTCAAAGCTCAATTCTCATTCGCTTTGTGTGACCCCAGGAGCTGAAGCATTAATAGAAGCACCCTGGAACCACTCATGAATTGTAAAAGTTTTCTAAGTGCTGAGCACAACCCCAGGGCCCTGCCGTAGCTCTGGATGCACAGCTGACTCATGCTGTATATGACAGGAGCAAGCACTGAGAATTCTTGATCAGGTATTTTAAAAGCACACATGGAGGCAGCAGCTGCTGTTAGTGCAGAGGAAATACAGGATCTTAAAAAAAGGATATACACCTTTTTTCTTTCTAGTGATTCTTGTGCTGATTTCCTTGCAGGGTAGAGCTGGCCTTGTTCCATTCTGTTTCTGTCTGGATTTCAAACCTCCTACACACTACATTTCCACTTCCCATAGTGCTAGATCTCCTCAAAACGGAGCCAAAGCTTTTCACTCAGATTATGGGTATGTTCCAGTTCAAATGTACAGAAATTTAAACATGAATGTTGCAAGGAGGAAAAATATCTCCACTCCCAAACGTAACAGCATCGTGCATATAAAGGGCTGAACTTTACCTCCATACCTGTACTACAGCTCACAATCTTCCTCCTTTCCTATGCAATCAGCAGCTCACGTACTCCTGGTTGTAACGATTTTTCTGTCTTTAGAGCTCAGCCAGTCTCTGAGTTTCATTCTGCATCGATTGGATGTCCTTCAGCTTTCCCCTGGTGGCAGCTTTGCTATTGTCTCCTCCCATAATGTTTGGCAAAATAATCACTCAAGAATCTGTTCGCAAACGGTTAGTGCCACTTGAAGCTCACAGTAATCATAAATGCTACTAATTAGCTGCAGTGCAAGTTAAATCGTTGATCATTGCCTTTGAGCAAATCAAAGACACAATTCCAATTAACAATAATAATTCAAAACAATTAAGTAGTTACTGCTGGAGTTATTTTCATCCAAATTGCAGTGAAATGAACGTTCTCTCCAGCAGGGCTTGAGCTCCTGGGTAAAGGCTTTCCTGGAGAAAAAAAAAAAAGTAAATAATAACAACTGTATAAAGAGAAAAATCAATAAAAGATCATTTGCAGCTTGTAGAAGGTTTGCAGATCTGAGCAGGAATACTAGATTGTATTTAATAAAGCTTCAATAAATTGTGTGTTTACAAGGTGGAATTTGAAGCAACCTGGATTAGGGTTTTCAGAACAGTCTATCGGGACTTTGATTAGAACAAGCTGAGTGTTTAAAAACAGTGCCTTCTCTCTCCTTGTATTGTATTAGTTTTTGGCAGAAATCCCCAACTGAATAATTTTAACAGAAAAGTTACAGGTTTGCTTTTTAGTATATGGAAGCTTTCAAGTTTACAAGTTTTCTTAGTTTTCATTGTAAGATCAGAAATTTTCTAGTGACAGCATGGAGACAGATGTGGGCCAGGAGGGGTGTAGGCACTGTTTTCCATCTGGCTGCAATTCTGTTTCACCTCTGCCATTCACATCTGAAGAAAATCTCTTTTGTATGTGCTAGATTGCTTTGAAGCCTTATGCAATTCTTGCTTTGTACTTGCCTTAGAAGCAGTTGAGCAAGGCTTGGCAGGAAGGATAGGACCACTCTGCACTTTCCGTAGTTGCTGATTTTCGTGGATTTAGATTTGTGGTCTGAATGTTGTAGCAGCTGGAGGCACCAGCCTTTGTCACAGTAGCATTGGTCATTCTGTCTGAACACTGCCTACTAAACTGCCTTTTCTAGAAATTGGTTAAAGATAGTGGCTTTTTGTCATATTGCAAACAACTGTCTTTGCTATTTGCAAGAATACACATGCAGAAAAATCTGCACTGTGACTTAGTCCTAGCGATAGGGCTGTGAACCTGGAAAGCTTCTAGGATCCAGGAGGTGCTGGAAGTTTTCAGTTTTGTTTGGCTGTGAAAGGCCACAGTTGTTTTACTTTTAAGTCCTTGACCTTCTGTTTTACGAAGAAGCCATTTACAATTTTATATAGAAGTCACTGAAGTGTGGTAGTTAAAAGATACTTGAAGGCTATGATAGAGCACACCATCCTCCAGCATCCCTCCCACCCCAGTTCCTGCAGAATGGAAACTGCAGAAATCCATCTGGCTCCTCAAGTAACAGGTATTGGACTAAAACGTCTCCACTGAGAAGCCTGCTCCTCCTTAGATGGAGGCATCACAAAAACCGGAATGCACCATTTCCCTTGATCACTACTTCTTTCCTGTTTGTCATTAGTATGTGGGTCTTCTTTCACATTACAATTTTTCTGGCTTTCATTTTGATTCAGTGGGTCTTTCATTTCTAGACAAGACTACTTACGGACCCCCTGTCATGTCTTTGTGCAAGTGATCTTGTCCAAAACCTGGGTTCTTCACCTTGTGTGCAAGAGCTGATGCACACACAGAGTTTATCCCATGTCTGCATAGAGATGGGTGCTAAGTGGTAATCCACGACTTTAGCACACCTCTTAACACATAGTAAAACGTTCTATACACTTTGAACAATTGCTTACAATTAAGTTTAGTCACACTTAATGCTCATTGCTTCTTCAAGCCTTGTCTCTATTTAAAGGTACAGCGTTCTTTTTTTTCACTGGCCATGGCGGGGGGGCGGGGGGGGGCTTTGTTGGTAAGGGGCTCCCTTTGCTCGAGGATGGGCCTTTTAGTATGCTAATCAGGATAGTTCACACACAGTTCCAGTAATTTTCTGTTCAGTTTCATTAACCATTTTGTTCTCCTTGACCTTATCTTATTATGCCTCAGCTTGACACATTTATGGTGTGTATTCCTTCCTTCTCCCAAGGTCATGTTTTGTTAACTGTTTGTAAGGATTTGACTAACGTCCTCTGTTCTTCAAATTATTTCTTATTTGTCACTATAGCTGTTTACTTTTTCTCCCCCTCTCTTTTTCTTTTTTAAAGTAAGTAATTCTTATATCAGTCTCACATGACCACTGATTGCTTTTTCATAGATGGAACAGCTTTGACAGACAGTGCTTGGCCTCAAGAATCTGCTTTCCAGCTCTCTGACTGCTTTTATTTGTTTTTCTTGCACCTGGCCTGCCACTTTCTTATTGCTCTTGTGGAGTACTGTCCCATGGCTGTTCATGGCTCGGGGACCTTGCAGGCTTTGACCTGCAAAGTGGGTGACTTAGAGTGGGTTGGTGAATCGTATCTCAGCAGTATGAGTTGTTTGGAATGTGTGCTCTTTGAACAAGAGAGAAGCCTTGATGCTGGAGTGTGAGATAGAGACCTAAATGCAGAGGGGGAGCATGGTGATAAATTGCCGAAGTGTGGTCATAGAAGAAGTGCCTGCGAGACTCATGCTAGTTCACCAAGAACTCCCCCTTTTTCTGCCCGTCACTAGCATTTTTGCTTAGGGCTGTTTTTTATGAGTTGAAAGAGATGAAAACCTTGTTATATTATTAAAACATTGTTACCCAAAACAATTTTAAAATAGCTTCTCTATAGAAATGCATGGTCCCAGAAGAACTGAAAGGAGGAAGGATAAAATAAAGACAAACTTCATACTTCCTGGAGGTGACTGCCTTTTTTATGAGTAGGTTAGCTGATACAAAATCCTTTGTAGATAGCTCAGCATTGCCTGTGTCTGTTCTAAATCATCTCTCCGCACATGTGAAGAGGAGCAGGTCATGAAATGGCAAGAATTCACATTGAATCACTCAAGAGCTGTTTGGGTAATAAGAGAAAAAGGCCTGGAACAAACCTTTTCCATCACTTTTTAAATAAATTATTCACAAATAAATGTTTTCTACCATTTGGCTGCTCCTGTAAGGCAGGTAAATACTGTCTGCTGAGAGACATTTTCTGTTTCCTGTCAGAGCTAACAGTATGTTTAATGTGAACTGTGTTCTGGTTAGTGGGCTTTAAAAGAAGACTCACATTTTCATGCACTGATACTCGAAGTCCACTTTAGGATTTTAAATTCAAACGTTACAGCAATGTACATTTAGTGGTTGAGTCAAAAACATGGAAAGTACTAACATCACTGGAAACTATCTCACAAAACTGTGAAATGGTATAAAGTGGGGAGACGGCTCTAAGTTACTTGAGTGTTACATATGTCAGCAGTTATAAAATGTGGGTATATTTGTAGTGCATGTGTGAGAAAGGAAAACTGCTGCACTCTGGGTATTGTGAACAGCAGCCCTGCGATGGACTGCACCAGTGGCCAGAGGTGGTCAGAACATGCACACTTGTGGGACAACCCCACAGCCGTGACATGGAGCCAGAGAAGAAATTTCAGTCTCCAAGTCCAGGCTGCAACAGCATACTGGGTAGGGCATACCCTGGGATTCGTAGCCTATTCTTGCTCTTGGTGCAAGTCACATCATTGCTCTGGACATGTTTCCTTGCCTGCTAAATGAAGATAATAATGTTTCACTGTGGTCTTGGAGAGGTCTGGAGGGAAAGCACAAGTCAAAGCTGTGAGAGTTAAGGTTTGCAGTGACAGTAACTGATAGATGCAGAAAAAAGACTGACTGGCTTTCCAGGCACACAGCCCTTGAAGTTTGTGGGAGAAGTAATATCTTCTAATAGTTCTGCTGATACCACTGGAAGAAAATAAACAAATCTTTGAATGTTTGTGTGCCTGAAAGTATGTCTTACTCTCTTCCCCCAAAATCCATCAGTTGTTCAAATAAAAAGTATTACCTCTCCATTAAATCCTTGTCTCTCTAATATCCTAAGATCATTTCAGCTGTAACACTGCTATGAGAGCTCACATTTATTTATTTATTTATTTATTATTATGCTAATAAATGACATCTTTGTCACCTAATGTCTATGGCTGAAAGGCTGAAACTGCTGCAGCCTCACCAGTGCCAAGTACAGGGGAACGATCACTGTCCCAGTCCTGCTGGCCAAACTATTTTGGATACAAGCCAGGATGCTATTGGCCTTCTTGGCCCCCTGGGCACACTGCTGGCTCACGTTCAGCCAACTGTCAACCAGCATCCCAGGTCCTATTCCACTGGACAGCTTTCCAGCCGCTCTGCCCCACGCCCGTAGTGTTGTGGGGGGCTGTTGTCACCCAAGTGCAGGACTTAGCACTTCTTCTTGTTGAACCTCATACAGTTGGCCTTGGCCCATCTGTCCAGCCTGCCCAGATCCCTCTGCAGAGCCTTCCTGCCCTCCAGCAGATGAACAGTCCCCCCTCAATTTAGTGTCATCTGCAAACTTACTGAGGGTGCACTCAATCCCCTCCTCCAGATAGTTGATAAAGATATTAAACAGGACTGGCCCCAATACTGAGCTCTGGGGAACACCACTTGGGACCGGCTACCAGCTGGCTGTAACTCCATTCACCACCACTCTTTGGGCTTGGCTGTCCAGCCAGCTTTTATCTGGCATAGAATACACCTGTTGAAGCCATGAGCAGCCAGTTTCTCATGGAGAATGCTGTGGGAGATGGTGTCAAATGCTTTACTGAGGTCCAGGTAGACAACATCCATGGCCTTTCCCTCATCCACTAGGCAGGTCATCTTGTCATAGGAGATCAGGTTTGTAAAGCAGGACCTGCCTTCCATAAACCCATGCTAATATACTGATTAATGTGAGAGCCTATGCTAATGAGACCAGTGGAAAGTCATGTAGAATCCCAGAGGGTCTGCCATTCTACTTCAATATGTACCACTTGAATATTAGGGAAGGATTTTGCCAGCGGAGGGATGCATGAATAATGTATTGCTGTGGATAATGGTAAATAGTAGTTACATATTCCTCCCTTCATGTAGATGTACCATGCATACATTAAAAAAAGTCTTTGTTCAGAGGAAAGGATTATTTTAAACAGGGAGGTGATGCACAGTGTCTTGCAAATTATAGTCATGTGAATGTGGCAGATGGTACCATGGTGTCTGACAATTGCCTATGACATCAAATTATTTACTCAAGTCAAGAAGTCAAATTTTTGCTGGATGTGTGTGTTTGCAAGGTAGAAACAAAACAGTGGAGGCCTGTTTGCATATAAGAAATCTGTGAAGGATCTTGTGTAAAGACCCCCAGTCCACTCTCTTTGAAAATACTGAAGTAGCTATTAAGGTAGAGAGCTTTGGGAACACATCTGCTATCCCCAGGCAGCTGCAGGGAATGTCTGCTCTCCATGGAGCTCAGCTTCACAGAAAACCATCCACTTAAAAGCCTGTAAGTCTTGTAAGGCTAGCACTGGACTAAAATGGCGTCAATGGAGGGACTGAACAGGAATACTAACGGAGTCATCTTGTGGAGCAGAGATATTTCTTCTGCTCACCTATGACTGTCTGTGAGGTTAGCGTCTGCACTGGCACAACCACTCTCAGGTCAGAGCGAAGGAATTTATCTGAGTCCTAGCAATATGACAGCAATGTCACTGCTGTGTACTGATGATCACACGTGGCTCACCGGAGACTGTTCAACAGCCAGTCTGAGTGGAGGTTGCTATTAGAAGTCACTTGAGGATATACGGATAGAGCTTTGCACTGACATGCTGGTCAGAAACTGACTGGAAATCTGTCCACAACTAATGTAAGCTTAGCTGCTGGGAACTTGTCACTTAAAAAAAAAATAAATCTGTTCCCATGTTTGATTAATGCACAGCCAGAAATCTACTCCTTAAAGTCTCTGTGCTTCAATGCCCCATCTGCAAATAGGGAAATACTCCCTACACATTTTCTCCTACCTAGATTGTTAATTGGGTCAAGGATGTCCTCTCATTATAGCCAAATTCTTTGTTGGTCACAGTGGTGGGAAAGGCTGGGCTTCTCAAGGAGCATCACCTAGATACAGGTCCCACAGCAGGGCTGGGGAGCTGTGAGTCCGTTTCAGTCCTAGGCAGTGTGTGCTGATCTGCTTGAACTCTTGTGTGGTATCACTGAAATACTGAATTACTCAGCCCCATGGGCCAAGGGTGAATCATAACCAGAATGCTGCTGTCACCCTGATAATATCTTACAAATGCTATTTTAGAATAGTGTGTGTGGCATGGTTCATTGCCTTATCGCAACCACACATGCATTCCTTTGCACTTGCTCCTGGACCAACCAGGGCAGATCTCTGTAACAGGCATGATTCCTGGCTGGCTGAGGACACTTCAGCACTGGCTTGAGGGGACAAATCAAGGCGTATGATCTCTACTGATTCCATCAGATCTGCCTGTCCTCTTCTATTCTTAATTTAGACGCAGTCTCAGTTTGAACCTGTCTGTGGAATACACTTTGCAGCAAAGTGGGCAGCCCAGGGTTTGGAAACAGGCTGTGTGAGCAGCCTAGTCCTTCTGTGTGCTCTTCAGAGCTGCTGAGTGAGAAGTTACACATCTCTGCCCTTCTCCACCTGTTCGCTGCCATGTTCCTTGCCAGAGGTTAGCACTTCTTCTGATCTGACAGCTAGAATTGTTCACTAGCCCAATTCTATCAAAATGATCTGGATTAGCTTAAAACATTGCTAATAGTAGGATTTTGTTTGTTGAATTTTTTAAACCCATTTTGACAGAACCAGGTTAGACAGCAACTATATGATCGGTTATGCCAGCTGATGTCAGAGGCTGGTAAGCTCATAACCTACCACAGCTGAACCAGAACAGCATATATGATGAGAGCCCACAGAGTCAAATATCTGTCTACATCTCTGGTGGCAGCTGGTCTTATTTCAAGCAAACGTGGTAAAAGGTGTTTTTTTTAAAAGGTAAAAAGGTAAAAAAAAAAAAAAGGTAAACAGATGTGTTAGGCCCTAGCTGACATCCTCCTTGAGGAAGACCACTGGGGAGTTGTGTGTGGAGGGAGAGCAGGTTGATGGGGGAGAAAGAGCAACCTGGGAGAATTCAGGTCTCCTTTGTGCTGGGGTTGGAGCTCTGACATCATCCCAACCTGCTTTGCAGTAACTTGTCTTCATGCAGGATACGTCTCCTCTGTTTGCCCTCTTGGGGCAGACAGGATGTCTCTGGCCCTGTCCACACAGAATAATACAGAGAAGGGTAAGGGCATACTCAGTGGCACAGAGATGCGCAGTGGCTTTAAAGCTGAAAGGACTCTCTGCATTCTCGGTGGAGGACATTAAAAGGCTGGGTTGAAGTGTCTTTGTTCAGCTGTACTTTTCTGCTCAGAAAATTAGCCTGGTAGGAGAAGGGCAATCACAAGGGAGGGGATGGATGTAGGACAAAACATCCACTTGGAAGAGCTGAATTCTTCCTAAAAGGTCAGTGGAATTAGCTTTTTACTCTTTAGAAGCACTGATGTATCACAGGTGAAAGTCTGCTGCAATGTGTCCGAGTAGGAACAGAAGGAAATTTGGGTATTTGTGAAGGGGAATTCTGGTTCATTAAATACTTGAGGAAACTTCAGAAAAAGAAATACACCATCCTCCAGGTTATCTCTTATTGAACAATTTGATCTTCACAGTACCCATACTCCAGAGTTATGACTAAAATCAGACTTCAGTTATTAAATTCATACTTTTAGGCACTTTTTAAGTGCCTTCAGTTATTAGATTCCCAGCCTCAGGCACTCAGGGGTTGAATTTTCTGCAATAAGATTTATAGCTGTGAAGGACCTGGTTCAAGAAGTTTAAAGATGAGAACCAAGGGACAAGTTTTGTTGCTGAACAAACTTCTCTGATTTTTAAGATGTTTGTTCTTGAAGTGAACTTTGGAAGCAGGTGATGTGCTCAGCATGAATTTGCACTTACGTTGGAGCTCAAAATAGTCATCTTCCAGGATGTCTCTCGCCGGATGATAAGCTACATCTTCTAACACTTCAGCTTTGGACATACCAAGTAGTGGACTAAGGCCTGGTTTCCCAGTCTTCAGCCCTTGGCCTGATCCACCAAGAGTACCAGAGATATGCATTGAAACTTTTCAGATTCAATGAACTTGTGAAGCTGCATTTCTTCCCTTTGTTTTGTTGCAACATTCCTTAATATATTTTCTCTCCGCTTACCCTTTGCTCAGGTAAGGCTGGATTTGGTGTTAGGAGGAATGCGGCAGGGCTGGGAAGGTGGGGCACTAAATAAATGTCAACAAGATGTTTCTCCTCCCCTGTGGAGCTGTTAATAACCCTTCCTCTATGAAGCTGTGCCAAGTTTGCTTGCCTCGTCTAAACCCAAGCAGAGAGAAAACAACTCCTTTGCTTGTTTAATCACTTTCGTTGTCCAGCTGCAGCTTCCCAAAGTTTCTGATGCAGAGTTTCCAGGGCACAAGGAATACAGACGATTTCAAACAGCTAAAAAAGAAGAGAAAAAATGGGTATGGTGGTGGCAAAATTCAGAGCAACAAAGTAGAATCTCCTCTGCTGGCACTGTTCATCTGTATTTTTGAGATTACTTTGAAGGTGGTGAATCTGAAATTCCTCATTAGAAGCCAATGGTAGATGTAGGAGGCTGTACTTCTAATCTGTATATGAAGAGATCATTCCAACCATGACCTCCCTCTATCCACTTGATACAACATTTACTTCAATCAAAGAGGTAATTAAACTCCTGAGATGAGAAATCCCTGTGGTTCACGTCCTGAATTTAGTGCAGCAGAAGTTCTTAAGCAATAAAACAGCAGAACCTGCAGTTATTGCTGGAACCAGACAATGCCTAAGGCATAAATACAAGGGAATAACTTTGTCAAGGATGTTCTGCTTGCCCTAAACCACACTGCAGGAGCCTAAGCATTTACAGCCTTGGCATACCAATTAGGACTCTATTAAATGTAGTTGATAAATGGTTGGGGAACCCATAATGGTGGACATGAGTGAACCGATATACTGAGACTGCAGAGAGGTTAAGTTGATACAGCTTTTTTCCATTCATTAGGGCCAATGCTGATCCAAACACAGAGCTGGCACAGCTACAGATAATGACAGAGGAGCCACAAAGCAAGCTGTCAATAGTAGGGTTTTTTTCATTAGAAGCTGCCATTTTGTTGAAATAAAAGCTGTTCAGGAGAATATGTCAATAGTAATTGTGGTTGAGTAATCCTGTGGTTTGTTTGATCCCAACAGTATGGATATGATACAATCTGTGTAGTGCATTCAGATTAAAATGGTGCTGCAATATGTGCATGAAGGTGCTAGCACCATCCATACAAAATGGCTTAATGTCTCCACATGGAAGAAAACAATCCATTTCTTTTCTTCATTAGGAAATGCTGGTTTTCCCTTGGGTTTGAGATGAAAGTAGGATTTAAAGGACTGGCATTTTCTGCAAAATAAAAACTTGGTTTCTAGTGAGTTTAAAGATATAGTTTGAGAGAGGATAACCTAGGGCTGTCTGTGAAGCCCAGAGAACTTGATCAGAAGTCAAGACAAACCGAGTCTGCTCAGCACTTCTTGGACATAAAACATTTCAGATCTCTGGACACTTTAAAAAGGTCTGGTCTCTGTCCCTGACCTAAAAGAAAAGAGGCAGTGACATATCCACTATAAAGCACCTTCCAGGCATCTGGAATGCTTGCACTGTCCTGCAGAGAGTGCTACTTGGCATATACAACATTTCCAGTGGTAAGCACAGTAGCATTTCCATTCGGATCTATGTAAGGACTTGAATTAAAGAAGAAAAGAAAAAAACTGTGCACATTTCTTATCCCATTCAGTTTTATTATCTAGGTTTCAAAGAAAAAAATCAACAACCACTGAACTGGGCAACACTCCCACTTTCAGCCTCTCAAAAATAAAGTCTTCTCTATAGTCTTGCTTCCACCAATAAGACCCACAATTTCTCATGTCTGAGATTCCTTGTACAGCTCTCCCTGGAGCTGTCAGCTCATGAACTTCCATTTTGCTATGGGTAAAGCAGATTACTTTTAAGTGGATCAGTCCAACACATTCATCATTTGATTGTTTTTTCCAGTCCACACAGGCAGGAAAAAATGGCTGGGTCATCAACCCCTTGCTGCTCTGCATTCAAGCATGGTTGCATTTGTACAGTTTTCTCTTGCAGTCAGGTTTTCAGCATCAGAAAATGTCGCTTCTTGTCTCTAGGGCTGCTGTGACTATAAGACTCGTGTCAGAGAATTTCCATGCCCTGGCTAATTATGCTGTGTATGCCACTGCAACGGGAGAGCTCCTTTGGATGCCATCTGCTGATCAGCTTATGCCTTGAAGCAGAAAAATTGGGTGCCCTAGTAATTATGATCCTAACTCCTGTCATTGCACATGCTCTGCTTGTTTTCTGTAAAAGGCTGATCCTCTCTGAGTCTGCATAAATATGCTGGTTGTTTCCTTCTCCTTCACCCCAAGGCAAGGGATTTTGTGCTGCCTCTGGAGGTTTCCCAGGATTTCCTGGCTGTTGAATCAGGGTCATGTTTCAGATCACAGGGTTTCAGTTTCTGTTGTTTCTGGTTAACAATATGTTTGTCTTTCCCCTGGCAAACGTGATCTTAAAGGGACAAGCTGGAAAGCCTGTGATCTCCTTCATTAAATAGCACTGCTTTTGTATGAAAAGCCACAGGCCGTGCTATGCCTGCACATTCCCTAGCTCCACTCTTCCTCCTCCCACTCACAGTGCTAGGTGTGCGAGAGGTAGTGCCATGTTCTATGTCTTCTTTCTCTCACCTGGATGAGGGAAGTATTAGGTGGCACACAGCACTCTGTGGTGACAGTCAGCACAGAAAGAGCCTAAAGCATCTAAGAACTATGGATAAGGACCACCAAAGGCATTCAAGTTGGCTGGAATCACAGCTAAACTCTAGGCCAGTCTCTGCTCTCCAGTACTGCTACTCCGGCTCTGCAAAGAAGCATACTTTGGGCTCTGCTCTGCAATCTGTTCCTCCTTTCTTCTCCCATTTTTTTAAGCTCAGAAATCCCCAGAACACTGTGTTCTTCTCAAAGTATCTTTTTAGAACCATGTGTTATTTCCTTTTTAACATCGCTGAGGCGCATATGATTAGTTCCCATCTTTTAGCCTCAACATGGAGCTTCCTCTGATGCTTTCAGGTAAGATACATGCTAGCATCAGGCAGAGTACCAATAACAACAGAGGACCAGAGTCTGCCTCGAGAAGCAACCTAGTTGGCAAAATACCATGAAAGATACAGCTTTTTCACCATGGAAATTGTCCTATCTCTTGTATTATACCTTTAAAACTGAGCTACAATACAAATGGGCCAGAGTTAACCTAAAAAGTACCTTACTTCAGAGAGGTAACCTGTGCTTTGTCACAGCAGCATTTATGTTTCATGCAGTGGGCAACAAACATTTCCCCAATTACACACACCCACTCACATAGACCTATGATCAAGCTCAGAGGTGCAATATAAACCTTGCAAGACTGTAAAAGCCAGCATTCAGCTTTGGCTTTTCCTCTTACAGCAGCAAGAAAGTGCTCAAGGATTGATGATGATCAAAGGCATTAGGCACTGGAGAAGCATTAGTGATCTGGACAAGGTGTTTATATTATGCTTTGACCTGGTCACCAGCACTCTGCCTGCTCATCCACCTCGTCTGGAACTGTCCCCCTTCCAAAACTACTCAGAAACTTCCAACAGCTACTTTATTTCAGTGATCAATCTGCAGAAGAGTTTTCTTCCCTCATTTCTGCCTAGCAGTCCTTCATTGTCCTGGCTCCATCCTGAAGCTCAACAGAGACAACACATAGCTAGGACAGAAGGCTTATATCTCACTGATATGTGGAGGTGGTAACAGGTATTTAAGCTCACTGGAATGAGCCAATTACTGGCTTCCTAATGAGGTGTGTGGCCACTTGCTTCCTTTCCTGGAATGTCTCGAGCTATCCAGCTGTAAAATCATGCCATTGTTCCGATCAGCAAAGCAGCACTATGTCATTTGAAGAGGTTTTTATAGCTCCTTGCAAACCCAGTGTAGTTTTCTTAGTGATAATTCAGGCTCTTGGATTTACAGATGGATAGAAATGACAAAACCCCAAAATAATCTTGACAGTGTAATTTCAGAGGGCCAATACATTTTCAAAATGCCCTTTTCCTGGAGTGCTGTACCTGCCGCACACAGCATCTGCAGTACCATGTGGAAGCAAGGCATGGGCAGCGCTGGGCTCTGGGGCAGCTCTGTAGCAGCAGGACTACAAACCTTACAGTATCTGGAGCTAGAAGAATTAATATCTGTTGTGTGAGCTTTAAAGCCTGGCCCTATTAGTCCAGGCTGCAGCAGCTTTTTTGGTCTGCTGGTGCCCATTTGAGGAAGACAAGACACCTTTCTGCATGACAGCCATGGGGGCAGCCTGTGTAACTCATTTATAATTGCCCCACAGAGATAATGCAGCCAGCACTCTGTTCTCATACTCTATCGTGTTCAGATTCACATGCTTTCTGTCAGATCTTCCACACCTGAGACTGCTCCTCTTTGTTGTCATGCCTGCCAAACTAATATTAAATACTGCTGCTCCTTTTAGTAAACGTAAAAGCATGTAGAACTGCAGAAAAGGTGCTGTCTGGATTAGCGGATAGGCCTGGACATGCCTTATATCTTATGGGGCAGACAACTATTTATGGAGCCCCGTTGTCCCCAACAGGGAAGAGGCAGCCAAGCCTGAAGTGTTAGTGTTTTCCCCGTGAACCTGCACCAGAGATTGGAACAGGCCAGAGAACCAATTATCTATCAGTCATTTTCAAAGCAAGAACTGAAAAGAGTTTACCTCTCTGCAGTCAGCAGGTTATTACCTAACTTCCCCCTTGACAACTTGTTCTTGTTTCCACTATATGCTAAATAGCCATTACAATCCCTGTTTAAAGAAAAACATGGAATATTAGGCCCAGAGCTTAGCTTTTCACTTCAGTCCTTCAAGAATGAACTTCCGTATTTTGGAAAAGAGCATGATAACCCTGGCCTCTGAAGTGCTGAATGCATTCATTTACCTGCAGAAGAGTCTGTTCTCAATAATGACTCACTTGACCGTGCTTCTTAGACATTACTTTTGTGTTTGAGGGCTGCTCTGAGGGAGCTTTTGCAATAGAGGAGGACTGCAGGGTTATTTAAAAGATGCAGCTTGCTTCCACAAGCCACAAACAAGTAAAGTTGTTCAAAGGACCTGTACAAAAAAGCAAAATTATTCCTAAGACAGACAAAAAAAATTAAGCCTGGAATAGGAATCTGCATGTCTGATGAGGTAGAATCTCCAAGGATGGCTTTGGTTGTCTTTGATGCCTGCTGTGCTTGGCTTAGCGGCAGAAAGTTCAGAAAAGGATTTTTCCTTGGGAAGTAAAATTCTTAGTTTCATCTATTTTCATGCCATTCCCTTTCTAATTCCAAGCTGAAACAACCAGCGATTCTAATCCTCCACAATGGGAACACAAGCAATGGCTGTACTTACAAGTGCAGGCACCACCAAGTCTAGTAAAAAATTAAATGGGATTAATTTAACCATATTATATCCTTGTATCAAATACTCATGGCTCAGAAGCATAATCACATTACCACTGCTTAAAATTAATTGTGTGTCAGCTGAGTTGTAGTAGCTGTGAACAGTTTTCACCTGCAGCAGATACGAGGTCATACAATGCAATTGAATCCCTTTTCATTGTAAATGAAGCTAAATTGCTCCATCTTGCCTTTCCCGTGGCTTGAGAGGAGGCACGCAGGACTGCTGACGCTGCTGAACAGATGCATGGTCTCTTGCTTAGTAGCTTAGGCTTCCCTTAAGAATTGAAGCGGCCTTGATTTTCTTTATCTTAATTTGTTTTAGATAAACTCAGTTACTTCAAAAAGTTCATTTTAAAGAGTTGTCATGAGCGTTTTGTTAAAGACAAGCCCACAGTGTATTACATTTGCTTTTCTCTCTACAAGCATTTTTTTTTCTACAATAGATCAACAAAGAGCAGTCTCTGTGGAGAGTGGGTAGCAGAACCAATAGAACCTTTTTTCAAAGCTTCTTCTAATTTGTTTCCCCAGCTTCGATCCTGACAGCAGTTGGGCTTCAGTAGCTGTTTACATTTAGCTCCAATAACAGAAGATAATGTACTATTAACTGCTAAACTAATGATCCTAGACCTAGCATTTTCATCGGGACCTTGCCCCATTGAGCTGACACTCCTCAGAACTCCTCAGATCATTTTCTCTCTCATTAAAGTAATTAAAGTCAACGTTGTTGGAAAGGCCTTCAGGCAATCAAAGACAGAGCTGATACTAATAAGCAGAGCAACATCCATGTTTATGTTTCTTTTGATCTGCAGTTTAATTGCTGGTGAGCCAGGCGCTCAGTCTATTGAGATAATTTTTTTTGTATATGCATTTAACCTGTTTCGAGGGAGGGGGACAGGCAGCTGGAACAGAGCTGTTCCCCTCCAGCCGTCATGGTGCTTTGCTCTGCAGTGAAGATACCCTGGTATCCCATTTGCCTCTGGACCTTCTTGTTCCTGCACTGCAACAGCCAAGAGGTTCTGAGTGATTTTTTGTAACTAATAAAGGATTTCATGGTGAATAAGGCAGAAATGTAAGAGGGAATGGGGATTCTTTTTAAGTGTATGTTTCTGCTGCAAATGAATTCAGTGAGCAAATTTACCCTGGGTGATCAAGGGCTGTGTAATGGGTGGGTGATGGGAAGAGCCTTGGTAAACTTTAGTCCCAATCTAATCTAAATTCTCCTGGGGGATCTCATCTCCCTTGCCCACATTTCCCCATTTGTGAAGACCATTTTATAGGAGTTTGCTGTTACAGTTCCACTCAGATAATAACACCATGCAAACATGCCATGGGCCTGCTTCATTTTTCTATGGGTATTGCCCCCCAGCTGGCTGTGAACATGCTCAGCTAGCAAGAAAACTAGCACTCCCCTTTAGCTACACCCACCATCAGCTCCCTTGGGTAATGGCAGTCGTGCTGGCCTCTGCCTTTCTCACACCACAGCTACAAAGGTCGTGCAGCCAGCAAACGTTACTTCTTGCACAGGAGAAGCCTATTTCATGAGCGCCTAGGCTGACCTCATGACTCATTACTGTTGAATGGGATATTCATTTTTCTTTTGTACTAATTCTGGTGGTGCTCATTAATTGTCTGAAGGGTTAATTCAGGCAGCTGAAAACAGGCTGCTTGTTGGGTTAGTGAGATGTATCTGCTCAGGGAAGGACTACCCTAGGCTTTGAGCTGGTTTGAGGTAAGGGGGAGATGAGGGGGTTGGGAGCAAAGGGAGAAGAGGAAGCAGGGACTGCTGTTAGGAGCTGTTAGATCAGCTCATCCAATCCCATCTGGTGAAGCTGAAGCTTTCAAAGCCTTTAAGCTAAGTACTGCAATGCTGTATTTTCCCCGGCTGCTCTTAGAAACTGTGACTGTTCTGTTGCTTCTGGATCTCTTCTGTCTTATCTCTTCTGTGCGTTGTTCCGTGTGGAATAGCCGCTGTAAGGCCTCACATTTCATTTCAAATGCCTTAGCCCTTGACTATCAGATAAATGATTGCAATGTGCACTGGGGAGATTTGAAAATTAGGTTATGTCTCTATGCAAGCACACTTGACTGACTTTACCCATATTGTTAGAGAAGTAACACTCAGGACAAAGCCAGAGGAACCAGCAGCATAAACTACACTTGTAAATCACATACAAATCTTGCAAGACTTTTTGCACAGGTTCTTAACTGGTATGAAGAGGAATTTTGAAGTTTGGTGTCACATCCTTGGTTCAGACCTTGGAAAGTGTCCAGACCTTGACAGGAGTGTTGTCCTTTTGTCTGTCTTCAGTTGATCACCTTTCTGTTCAACCCAAAAGCCCAGGAGAAGCTCAGTTAATTATTTTAAGTTGGTTTTTTTGGGGCAGCTGACTAAAAGTGACTGAGGCCCTAATGAAAGCTGACCAGCTTTCCAAACTCTTAGATGAAAGCCATTTGGTTTTATTCCCTTAGGCTGGAGAGGGAAAATTGGAATTAAAGCTAGGGGAAGAGGGAGGAACAATTAACAAAATTTCTCAAGAGGGAAAATTATGGAAATGAAGCAGCTTTATTGTAGAAAATCAGTACTGCTTGTGAAACTGTTATCTAAGCAGAGCACAGCGCAGTTCATTATTTTGTGCTGCAAATCAATATCGTTTAAGGATTTTGAAGAACAGATCATCTTATTGTCACTGTTATTCTAAAAGCAACTACTGCAGTAAAAGTACTGTTCAAAGGCTGCGTTCTCAATGGATGCTGCCAGCATCCTGGAAGAATATAACTGACAGGTCTTCAGTTTTGTGGCAAAGGTTTAATTCAGCTTTACACAGACCTGATTTCAATTTACACGGAGGCATCCTGCTCCAGACAGTTGGTATTTCTTATCATGGGAGATTACATGTTTGCCGAATAACTCTTTCTGAATCTTCTGCAACTGCCTGAAATCATGGCTCAGAGATGAGCTGCTGTCTTCTATCAAACCAGAACGAACTTTATGGCATTTATGATAAACATCTCCAGACATCCTGAAAACTCAGCTTGTTATCACTTGTACGCAGTTGGCTTTTTCAGCAGTGATGTGGAAAACAGCCAGCTTCAGATCCTGCATACAGGGTGAAAGAGAGAAAATGTGTTGTAGCCCGACTGGTTTCAGGAATTTGAGGAAACAGAAAGGAAAAACACTTTGGGCTTGAAAGTTTGGTCTGATGTGAACTACACTCTTAACTCTTTGCTTGCTGTTGTGTTCTTCTACTCTGCTGTGAAAGCAGCACTTGAATGCTGTGGCTCCAGAGTACACCAGCTGCCCTAGCTCAGATCTTTCTTTCCTTCTGGGAAATGGTGCCTATTGCTGGGGAATTTTCCTACTAGCCATTTTTTTCCTTTCTTGCTCTGGTTGCTCCATAGAAATCCCTTTCACGTTTTAGGAACTTGTCTTTCCAGGACCTGTGTAGAGGGAAGATGGACTCAGTGTGTTTGTGGAGGACTGAGAATTGGGATTACTGTGCTCTCCCTTTGCCATCTGTGTCACGATGGGAAAATTGCTGAAATGCTCGGTGCTTCAATTTACAAACGGAGAGTCAGTGACCCCTGCAGTAATTACCTACTATAGATGCAATTGGTGGATATTTGAGATGTTTTGTACTACACAATGACACTTGATTTACACTTATTGGAGTTTCAGTTATCGCTCTGCCAAACACCTTTGGGTTAAAATTTTATATGTGTCTGCTTCCATCTGAGATATTTTGAACAGTTTCAGTCATTTCTGAGAATGAGACATGGAGAAAAATATATCATTAGGTGCCTGGTGAGGAAAGGGCGGCCACAGTGACCTTACTGCTAGCATTTATCAACTTTCAGCATGCTGTTTTGGAATATTAATGTTTCTTCAATATACTGTTTAGTATGGAATCATACTTGTATACTGAATGCTTTGCAGAACACATCAAAAATAGTCTATGGCTAGATGCATACAGTGTAATAGTTAACACGGTGAAGTGGGAAAACTTATGCAAGTATCACTAAGAGGTCATAAACTTTAGGGTTTTTCACAGCCTAGTGCTCTTATTCCTTCTGTGATGATTCTCTTTGGGGGAAGGGTATTTTACTCTTTCTGTGATCCAGAAAAAATTAACAACAGCTCAGCTGCTCTGGGACTGGAGGTAGGAAGGTAAGTGGTGGATTACAGGTTGTTTGGGGAATTGTGAGTGACTGCAAACGATTATCGACTGAGCAAAGGCAAAGTCAGTATCTCCTTAGAGGAAGGATAAATCTTGTTTACTGGAACAGAACCCGATTGTTCCATCTAGTTGGTGTTACATTAGCTCAAACAATATAGGGAGAAGGAAGGGATTTCTACCTAACCACACACATTCCCACCAGCATCTGGTAGGGGAGGTGAAAAAAGACAGAAGTAGATTGTGAGGCAGGAGAGCTACTGAGCTTCTCGCACCTTGTGGTAGCCAATTGGGACGTGTAGCTAGAAACAAACAAATGAACAAAAAATTCCTTTTAAAATGGCTGTGGTGCCCAGGGTATTATATTTTGATAAGCAGCCAGTAAAAAGAAGGCAATAGCAGAGGCTGCATTACATACCTAAGTAAGATGTGTTGCTTCTTGGGGACAGGACTTGGACAGTATTGGGTTCAATGTTTGGGGAAAAAGCAAAAGGTCAGAGTCATGCTGTACCAAAATTGCAAGGGCTGCCATTTTTCTGTCTCACTGGCCTCTAAAGGCTAGTGATTAGTCTGTTCAAGTCTGGTACTTCTTTCAGCCAGTCATGATAGACTTTCTCCTGTGATGATTATAACAGTGCTGAGCTCTCAACATGGATGCTAAGCTCAATTAATTTGTTAAGTGCTTTGTTCTTTGGATGAAAACTGAATTTTAAGTATTGCTCTGTTAAATTCCATCTTTCTTTGTCATCCATGCTGAGGGTATCCAGATGCATTTCAGACTGATAGATTCTCAGCATGTTTCTTGCTGTGCTGTTCTGTATGGATTATTTTTACATCCTCTTAATTCCAGCACTCCATGTGCTTCTTACTACAGCAAAAACTGTAGAGACTAAGTTAGGAGATTCCTTGGGTAAATGCTGGCCTTAATTTAAATGCCATAGTTTCATTTCATTTATGCAGGAATTTGAAAGTAACAGATTATAGCAGTGGGAGAGGAGGAGGTCAAGTGAATGTAGTTCAAGAGGCTGGGCTCAGGTCCTCACTGTGTGATACCTTTTGGTTCAACAGTTAGCAAGTTGCTTACTGGGCCTGTAATCCTCATTACACAGAGGGGAATGTCCCACTGTTTGTTCAGATGGTGTAAAGCTTTTGATAAGTACCATATATTTGTTATTAACATGAAATTAGTTCTTTAGTTCTTTCTGGCATTGCCCTACAAACAGGAATAATTTGTGCTGGTTTTGTTGAGGAACTGGGGTTTGGGACTACTGCAGAGGCATGCAAATGTACCTGTAACAGTGATGTGAAGTAACCGTCGTGCTAATGGCTTCCAGTATCAGCTCTCTACTTCCTCCTGATATTTCACCTGTTTTTGGTGATCTAATTATTGGATGTCTGAGACTGATGCCCCTCCTATAGGCAATGAAGAGGAATAGCCTCTCTGGGGAGCACTGTGTCTTATCTACCCAGGATGCCTCAGGAATACCTGTTTCTCTTCATTGACTGTAGTCAGGGCCTCCGTGACTAGTTTAGACTTCATTCGTAACAGTCCTCTTTGGGACAGGAGTTTGCCTTGTCCCCATTAAGACTCCTACAAAGTGCAGGATGAGGCAGGGCCTGGCTTAGCCCTACAGCCAACCTCAGGGTTTCGCAAGGATATAGAGGCTTGTGATGGTTGTAGGTAGCTGGAAACAGGAGTGTGACACTCATCAACACTTGTTTGCCCAATGCTGGGTTGTTTCGTACCCACAGATGCCATAGCCAGCTTCCACTGTGCTCTCTGCATGAATTGTGTGTTGTGTTTGCTTGGCAGACCTGATACCCTGCTATGATAGTGGATTTAGTTGGTTGGAAGCTGCCAACAAGCTGTCATCCTCATGCTAACAGATGTTTCTATTATTTTAAAACCCATTAGGTCGACAATTGATAGTTCTCTCTTCCTCACTGGGGCTCTGTTGGAATAGTATAGTCTCTGGGCAAACTTTCCTGGATACATCTTCTAGCAAGTTGGGGCTTGGCAGGCAGGTCCCCACAGTATGGAAAGAATCTGAATAGACTTATCTATCAAGAACAGTGACAATGCTCAGCATCCTTGTACCAGCTGCGCCCTTCTGCTGTCTACTGGTGCTTGTTGTGCTGTAAGACCTTGGCATCTGGCTCTTCTCTAAAGACCTGAATCCTTGGCACATCCTCCTGTGGGGACTATACATGACCTATGGCTCTGTGTGCAGAGTGGGTTGTTCCCTTACATTTGAAATCTCTAACAGCCAGCAACTGTAATAAGCTTAGGGTTAGGAAACCAAATCTAGGCAATGGTGCTTTACTTCCATATATTCTGCCATGCTGGACGTGCTGTCTGAGAACTGACAGATTTACGTAAGGTCTTCATCTTCTTCACTGGGCACAAATAGGAGAGAAATTCCTCCAAGTTTAGATGTCCGAGGTGTCATCTGGGCATATCCTTTCATACAGTCTTAGAATTTCTTAATTGCAATCGGAGGGAATAGGTATGTTAGTTCGCAGCTCATCTGACCTGCTGCAGCATGAGCTGAGCTGCACCCTGCACAGTTTCCCTTCACTAAGGATCGTTGTGGATTGATAAAATTGAGACCACCCCTGCCCTAAGGGTAGCAAGCAATCATTACCTGACATTTTGCATGTTGTCTCCCATCCCCAGGAGCAATTTATAATCATGGCTGTAATTCTGCTCACTGCTGAGTGACTCCACTGGTATCACTAGAAACAATGTGTGGAAAATCTTATCCTTTGGGACTCTGGTTCTTTCTGCCTTTGAAGAGATGCAAACAATGGAAATAAAGAGTAATAGCTGTAGATGTCAGAATTGCAACGTAGTTATTAAAGACCAGAATCTTGCCAGGGGAATGTTCTTTGTATAGAAATTAAGATGATCACAGGAGCACCAAGTTAAATGGAACAGTCGGGAATGAAATCTCACAGAAGGAAGACATCTGTATTTCTACACAGAGAAATAAAGAATTATGAGAGCAGATAATCTGCTACCCTAATTTTTGTATTGCTTCCTTCACACCTTTATTAACCATGTTGTCTGTCCAGGGAAAACAGAATAAATATTCTCTTTGAAATAACAAATGCAGCCAAAACAGTGGTGATGTCTTAAATAGGTTTCTGAGGTGCCCTGGGTGACTGAGGGAGAGATTGTGTTTGAAAGGTGCAAAGGGAGGAGGCAGGATACAAAGCATTTATGGGCACTGCTAATTCTGTCTTGCAAATGGGCTCAAAGGACCCTTTGGTCATGATTGAAGGAATTGGCAGTTTGCTTCATAATTTTTCCTTATTCTCAGACAGCAGAGTTTTTTCTTATCTCATGCTCTAGTCTGTTGTCTGTCTTTGCCAGCTGCTGACTGTTGTTGGCATCAGGGAGTTACAGTTAAGAAGAATGATGTTTTGAAATGTGTGTGAGGACAGGGTTAGCAGTGAACAGTGTGGAACTGCTGAAAGATGAGGTTTAAAACTGTGATACTGAACCTGTACTTGATTTGCTGACATAGGTTTGCACAGCTCACTACCTGCTCTGTGATGCCCAAGAGTCTTTCTGTAGAGATTAGACTCCTTTTTGTGCTGAACGGTGTGCAAACAGAAAGGGGAAAGAAAATAATCATCCTTGGTCATAAATTTAACATACCCAGTTTCATTTGAAGCCTCTTAAAACTTAAGCAAGTTAGCTCAAGGACCATATGTTGTGAAGCATAAGCAATCCTGTGAAGCTCCAAGAAGAGTTGCTCATAAACTGGTTCATTTGTATCCAGCAGAGAAGCAAGCCATCTGGAAGCCTTACCCAGAAAAGCATGTCTCCCATTCCCAATGGAAAGATGTGTGATATAGCTCAAACAGCTCAGTATGGATGATATGTATTATTAATTTGACGTCTTTTGCCCAACAAGGAATTACAAGCTGTATATCTAGGTCTTTTTAGTTCCTTGTATCCATATGACCTAGATGACCAACTTCCTTCTAGATGGACATCCTTGTACTGTGTTGCTGAAGTCATGTGTTACTTCTTTTCTACTCAAGTGGAAGCAAAAATCGTGTTGAGACTTGTGGAATGTCTTACTCTTAATTCCAAAAGTTGTGATGAAACTTTTGGTCGCTTGAAAACATGTATGAGTTACACCCATGTAGATTCTAGGAAGCACCTGCCACGGTCTTTGCAAATTATTTTCACATTGAACTATTTGGGTTTCTAGCACCAGCTCAGCTGGTGCTAGCATCACTAGCTAGAAGACAAATATTCAGCAGAAGCAGGTGCCTTGTTCAGGAAGCTTCTGCTTCTTGAAGGACTATTTTTATCTTGTTGATAGGCAGGAACTTAAGCTGTGTTTTATGAACCATTGAAACAAATCGATGTCCATCCCTCCTTTGTGCGGCAAGTTTGCTCCTGAGGTCAATTCGTTTTTTCTCATGGTATTTTGGCTGTTGGTGGATGCGAAACAGTTGATTTGTGTGTGCTATGAAAACATCAAAATGAGCAGACAATATTTATTATTGTTTTAAGTGCCAAAAATTTACTTGGCTCTAGGAGAAATGAAATTAAGACGGTGCCTGAGCAGAATAGGTTACTAGGTAATAAATGGAAGAGAAGAAAGCACGTTGTAGGAATTCAAACAAGGAGTTCAGTGAAGGAGATGTAATGCTTCGTGCAAATTGTTTCGGTTCATATTTATGCTGGAAGGGGACAGGAAAGGGTCTATCTTTTGTATTCACGTCTCTGTATTCAAGCAAGAGTAGAACATGACTAGGAAGCTAACTCCTTTGATAGTGCCACTTACCAGATGGCCCATTAGTGATACGGCTAGATCTGCCACTGCACACGCTTCAAACAGATCACAAATTAGGAAATTAATTTCCCATCCTCTGTGTAGGGAGACAGATTCAAGGAGCAGGTCAATAGAGCATTTTCCATTGTCTGTAACTGGGATAAAATAGATCTGGAGAATGCACTGATACTGAAACCAATGTGTCAAGTAAGTATGTTTCAAAGAAACGAGAAATAGGTGGTTGGATGCTTCACTAAAATTGACTGATTTGTCTCCAAGAGGGCCATTTGCTTCCTTTGAAACGAAGACGTTAGGACTGCTGCTTTGAATGTCGATGCTTGCGAAGTGTACCTACCCAGCAAATGAAAGCTTTTGGGAACATGCATTAGATTTGAAGAAGAATAAACAGTCAGACTGGACTGTACCGACTAATACCTGCTGAGAGGAGACTGACTTGAAGCAATGAAGCCCTGTCACAAAAAAGATGTAAATCATAGCTGGAGAATATGCATTGATTTATTTAGACTTTTGTGGCTACTTCTGTGTGACAGGTGGCCCCACAGTTTTGGTAGGGGGCTGTCTTGCATAGGTAAGTCTGTATTGTAGGGTGGGCTTCAGAAGCAAGTGTCACACTTGCAGAAAATGGTCAGTGAAGCCTTTGGAAACTTCATATATGATGAGGTTAACTTCTGAATGAAAACGAGAACCAGCTCTTATTGTTAAACTTTTTAACTGGTGTCCCTATTACTTGCCCTTTATTTTTGTCACATCAAGCAGTTCCTTTGATAGTATCATCTTCACATTAACTGTCTACACTTTGTCTATGTTATCTGATATTTGAAGTGAATATACTGTTTGGGGATAGTTCTCTCAGTAGATCAGACTATTTTAAGCTACAAAGCTTCTGTGAGAAGTAGAACTGAATATTGCAGCTCAAGTATATGTCAGTCACTGAGTTCTTATTGTAAATATCCTCTCCTGCATTGTTGTATGGAGAGTGAGAAATTAAATCCTTTAAACACTTGGTACTGATAGTTTATGCCTCATCCTAAATTGGCCGTGGCATATTGAGAGTACTGGGGGATGATGCAACTATGAACATAATGTTGTCACATTCATTTTTGTGGTTTTTTTTTTTTTTAAAGGCAGCAATTGCAGTTATTTTCTTTGTGTCAACAGAGCAAGATGGATAAAAACAAATCCTTTATTCTGATTTCCATCACTGAAAATGAATTCTGAAGGTCAGAAGATTAGTAAATACTGGAGTTGAAAGGAGTTATTTTTAGTTAGAAATCTTTAAATTATAGAATTGTAATTCCCTGAATACAAAACAGGAGAGGATGTTAAAGGATAAGGGGAAAAAACAAAGTGTTGGCTTTGGGAATTTTTTTTCTTGCAGGAAAGGGGAGGCTGTGTCTGAAGATGGGAGATAAAATTCTAGTTTTAAGTCAAGTCAGACAAGGACATGCAAGAAATCCATAACTAGGTCATGAAGTATAAGATTTGCCACTTCTAGCAGCTATCTGCCTGTGCCCAGCAGTGTTGTGTATGGAGCCTGGGATCAGTGGGGTAGACTCAGCCCTGCAGGCAGCTGGCACACCTGGGGGCTGGGAGATGGAAGTTCATGATCCAGCTCCATGCTCTGTGATCAGAGCAAACACAGGCTTGGAGGTCCCTTGATGAGAGATACGTGGAGTTTTCCCCATAGTTTGGAGTGTGAAGCTCACAAAAAGCAATTATCTGGCAGGGCAATAATGTCCAGCAGGGTACCCTAATATTAAACCCTGGTCAATAACTGTCTGGCGAGAGTGTTCCCTAATTCCTGGAGTATGGGTGACCAGAGGGAGTAGGTGAAAATAGAGGGCAGGGGATATGAGTTCAGTGGAGGGAACTGTCTTTTGACAAATTTTTTAAGGCCTCAATTTTTTCTTCATTTCTCTTGGAACAAAAATCTATTCCTGGCCCTCATTTTGTTTTGTAATTTTTTTTCCCTTTATTTCTAGTTAGCAAAAGAAAGTATTCTTGAAAGAGGCACTATCTTGAGTCTCTTGGAAGGAAGTCTTGCATTAACATTTTGTTTATTAAATGGTCCGTGGTCCGGGCGAAATAAAATATTGCAGGAGAAGTGGGATGCAGTTGCATAGCAAGTGGATATATGTAAGCTCACTATTTTCAGTAGGATTCCTCTCCTTAGGAGAAGAATTATTGCACTACTTAAAAAAAAAAAATATCTATATTTTAATCTCTTGACAACTGATTGGACATTTCTCGTAAAGGCCAGAAATTTCCCTGGGCTTGTCGACATCCTTTGAGAAGGGCAAACGCTCTTCAAAACTGTCATGGCATGAAATGTGAACAAAAACCAGAGGTCACTTGTTTTGCTGCTGATACAGACAGGCCCAGAATCCTTTCTAGCAGAGGCTTATTGACATATTGACACCCAAATGCTTTTGAACAGTCTAATCCTGGTCTGGTCTTTGAGAAGCACATTGGGAGCGGTATTGCCTTTAGATCTCTGCCCTGTCCCTTGGTGATGTAGCATTCGCATGCTGGGCTTGGCAGGAAAGCATATGTGCCTGCACTCGACATCTTCAATGCATAGTCTAGAATTTCACCTTCAAGATGGATTCATCAGCAATTTAAAATGCCAAGGAAAGGTGGATTTGGAGGCATTCAGATTTAGGAAGAAAGCTTTGCTGAAAGATCATAATCTTGGCCAACTGTTTCAAACAACATGTTTAAAGTGAGGAGATACAACAGCCAGGTAACAACACGGCAGTGTTGGGTGTTGTGGACCTGGGTCTGCCAGGCGGTTGGTACAACAGAAGGAGAAGAGTGGCTGAGTGGGGAAGGCTGCAGCAGGGGTACGGGAGTGAAGAGTCAGCTGTGGTGAGTGCCAGTTGCAACCACCAGTGCTGGGCTAATAAAAACTTGAAGAGTATAGAGTGCAGTCAGATTTCCACAAAAACTTCATGGAAGTAGTACTTAAATATTTTGATGAAAAGTGAGGACTTTCCAGAGGGAATAAATCATTTTCAGAAAGTTCACTGTGCAGAAAATGAAACTTTTTTTTCTACATGCAGATTTTCCCCAGTGAGGTAGGGGTGTGTGTGTGGTGTTGGTATGTTTTGTGTGAGGGGTTTTTTGTTTGTTTTGGGTTGGGTTTTTTTTAAACAACTTCACGTTTGTTCTGTAAAAACAGTTCCTGAAAAATTTGTCACTGGATAGGATCCTGAATTGTGCTATGTTTTAGTCCTGGTTTTTTACTTTTTACTCTCCAATTTATTATTATTTTTTTTAGACTTTTGCTACAGGGAAAAAATCAAACATGGGTAGAAAATAAAGTGTAAAAATTTAGAAAATGTAAATTCCGTATTTTGTGGAATGGTAAAAGGAGAAAAAAGCCATGAAAACTTTCCATTTATAAACTGAAACTGCTTGTCAAAGACTCTTCAAGATGCTTTTAGGCATGCTAGCTCTCTGGCAGCAAGAATTCCCACACAAATATACATGATGAGAGAATAAAAAGAGCTGTGAAACCTATTCTTTTATTCTCACACATTGTTCACTGTGCATTGTTGCTAACACGTCATTCACTATTTCAAAATCAGCAATTTATTCAGTGACTTTGAACTGTTACTGTGTGTAAATTGTACCTGTTGCCGACTATCTTGAAGGAAGCTGTGTTAGAATCCTAAGTGGGATGTCTTGCACTTCCCTTTAGCTCCAGGAAACTGCCTGGTTTGGCTTTACAATTTACATGCAGAACTAGAAAGATGTTGCCTGGGGAAAATGTCACAGAACTGGCCTTCCCACTCTGCAGACCTGCTTGTCCTGAGCATAAGGCACAGACCTGCCTTGGAATGAAGCAGGTGCAAGGAGCATAGGCTGGACTTCTGCTCCCCTTCCTTGGCTGCTAAATTAAGCTTTATAAAAAGGCATAACTTGGAATAAACCAAGGGCAGAATTAAGTGGCATCCTGCAATAAGCCTTGCCTGTTGCTTACGGGGCAAATCGCCCCTCCCCTCTCCCACATAAGAGCGTTTACAGGCATGTTGGAGATGTCTTCCTGGCCCATGAACTCTGTCCCTCTTCCAGCCCCACTCAGCCTTTTTCTTTTTATGAACTGCCTGTGCAAAGTGCTGGAAAAGCAGTTTACAAAAGTGTTGAACTGACACAACTCAGGTGAGGGGCAAAACAGTAAATGCACCCTGCTAGAAATCTGATCTGTCTTAGACCAGCTCTCAGACACCACAGGGACTTCTGCTTCCACATCCAGAGACTGCTGGAGTCAATAGCTCTGATTCAATTGCTGTTGGCCTTTGGTTAAGTTTCAGAAGCAGCTTATACCTGCAATATGTTCACTCTGATTTTTTATTTTTGTATTTTTTTATTTTTCTAATTGCTTCTAGGAAGAATGATTCCATGTACATTCACCTGGCACTGGGGGAAAGAGGCCCATCCTAATTATTTTGCTCTTTCAGCTGAGGAGGACAAACAGAGTAAGACCATAAGGCAGTGAAGTCTTCCTGTGCTTCATGGCACTAGTACTCCTCTAACATACACCATGCATGAGCTTATGCAGATCTACTTTGTGCTGTATGCTTGCTGGCATAAGAGCAAAGTTATCCATCAGAGAACTGCGTCTTGGTAGGCAGGAGTCTGTTAGTTCAGGGCCAACCAACAAACTCATGAACAGCACCGCTGCCTTCCTAGCCATAGTAGCAGGAGATGTGAGGGACTACTAGGCTGTCTCGTGCAGAGGAGAAAAGGGATAAGTCACAACCATGCTTTTCCTCTGTGCCATGAGTTCTGGCCCCATGCTATATGACTTTCAGCTCTTAATCAGGAAATTTAGCAGAACATGTAATGGTGTAACTATATGGTATGTTTACACTGGTTAATTGAAAGTACTTTTCCCTGGAGGCTAATTACAGTGCAAGCCATTAAATCATGATTAGCATTTGTTTGACTATAATGAATATTATAGTCAAACAAAGTTTTATGAATATAATTTCTGGAAAAAAAGTAGTGCAGTACTTATGGCTAGCCGCAGCTAGGTACTTGCATTTCAATTTTGTGCAAGAATGCAGAATCTGATCACTTTTCTCAACTGGTGAACTGCTTAGCAAATCTACTATCTACCAGCAGCTGTGGCTGACACCTGATACTTTTGAAAACATCAATTCATTCTCTTTAAGACTCTACACCTTTCCAAATACTACAGTAGTAAGTGCGCTAGTGGAAAACCATAGATTCTTTTGTCTGCTGGAACCAGCCGATTCTTCAAAGTATAGCGCTTTAAGGAAACTATTTCTGATACTATAGAGTATTCTGATACTACACAAGGCTGCTGGCCTTGCATCATTATTTGTATGATTGGACATGGGAGAGGAAATTCTGTCCTTGATCTCATGACACTGCAGCTTGATGATCTTTTATTTCTCAGTTAAACAGTGCCTTGGCATACAAGTGCACTGAAAATGATGAGTTTGGCCCTTTGGCTCATCTGCATTTTATAAAAATTACTCTCTTACCACAGCGTACCTGTTGATATCTGTGTAGGTCAATGACTGCTGACACAGTCAGTATCAGGGTACTTACTACTGGTTGTTCAACAGAGAAAGTTAGGGTTCTTAAATTTGGTCTTCCAACTCCACATTTGACATCCCTGCTAAATTTGATATGTACAAGTAAAACCCCATCAGTTTCTACAGCCTAAAGTCAAACAAGGAATGTATGAAATCTTTATGGATGTGATAGGAGCACAGAGGTAAGGCAGAACCCCTGCATTTAGGTGCAACCCTGAGTTATGTGATTACTGGATTATAATCAGGGCTGAAACTTTTGTCAGATAGGTGTGTGAATAGTTGAAGAAAAGAAGATCTGAGTGTGTGTGGTGCATGTGTGTAGATCACCGCTGGCTTGTGTTACGGAATATTGCTGTTGTGTCATATTAAATCTCAAATACTCTTTCTTCACTGAAGGAGGCTCAAGGATACAGTTGGACTGCGTTTCAGATTGCACTCCAGTGTCTGCTATGGAGTCAGTTCTTGGCTGTTCTAAACCACTGCGGTTCCACTGAATCGCTAACGCTATGGCTCAGCCTGGGGTTTAGTCCTCAGCTCTTGTATTTGTGGTTTTTATTTCTTAGTTATTCCTCTGTACTGTCAGTAATAGGTATTGCAATAAAAATGTTAAGTGTAGGGCATCTAACTGATGTCTACAATGCAACAAAATAAAATAAATATGAATTCTTTTTTTAGTGTTTAAAGTTTGAGATGTAATCTACCAAACTGGCTGGTATTTGTTTTAAGAAAGAAATACTCTTCCTTAACTAAGAGTAAAATATACTGTGGGCTTTCTTTGGCTCTGAAAACTAGCTGTTGTCACCTAGGCTTTCTAATAGTCTTATTCTAGCTATTTAGCATTCCTGAGCAGATGGGGTGGGGTAGGCAAGGGATGCGCCCAGTTCCAAAAGCCCACTGTTATGAAGCTGGAAAGCTGAAGGATCTGAGGTTTGGGGTTTGCTATGGTTATTGTGAAGGATTCAAATGCCATCTCCCTTCCCTGGATGCTTATGTGCATGCTGTGTGGAGAACGCAGGTGGGTAGGCGACCTACACTGAGCTCAGGGTTGTGATGCTGGAGGCTGGGAGTGAAGACCCTGGGAGGATTCACTTGCCATACAATTGGTCTGAGCCAAGTACTCAGGCCAAGAAATCAGCATCTAATCTGCTACCCCAGCTGGCCTTGCTGTCACCCTAACAAGGGGGTGATGAACTTTTCTTGAAGTTTTCTGGAAAGGAGGCCTAATGACTTTCAAGTTTTGGAAGCTTTCTTTGAATTACAACCTTCCTTTCTTCTTTGTGTTCTCTGTTGACGACTGTAATTCTCTCTTCTTCCCTTTATGTGAAGGGATAATTTGATGGTTGAATATGGAATGTTACAAGTGACATGCTGAAGAAGTAAACAGCAGTGGTGACAATATTGTAAGCTAATTTGCATGAGTTGATGGTACTGTGCTTGAATACAGAGAAAGTTTGTTTTGTGTATGTGTTTGTTTATATATATAGATTTTTTTTAATTTGTTTTTTTTTTTAAAGTATGAAAAGCTGCCAGTGATTTCTGGAAACCTGAGAAACCATCTAAATCTGATATCTTATTTCTGACTGTAGTCAGTAATAACATAATTGTTACAAGTGGTTTACAAGTCAGATTTAGGCTGTTTTCCTACAAGTGCTGCTCTTGTTTCTGGTATTGTCTCAGTTTCCCTTTTGGACAAGATAGAGCTCCACTGAGACAGTTCTCCTGTACATACTTGTGTCCCTTTCTGCTCATGGTGGGTTGTTATTCCTGACAATGCATCATCCTTACTGCTGTGGAGAAGGCACAGTTCAGCCCTGGGGTCAGCAGTCAGCTGCTCTATGGCACTAAAAGCATATGTGAAGGTTGTTCAGCCTTGTCTACTCTGGTGTTGCAGATCAGTAGCTGCAGACAAGAACCATTTGTGCTTTTAGTGGCAACAGAAAGCAAATCCTTCATGTGAACTCACGTGAATTTCCTAGACAAGCTCTTGGTAAGTGTGGAATTGAGATTTGATTTTAGTTTTCCTGGAGTAACTAACAATACCGCTCTATCACAGCTGTTACTGTTAGCCAGGTAATTATAAGCCCATCATCTAAAAAACAGCATCTTGAATCCAGTTTAATATTAATCTATGTCAAATTTACAGTGACAGCTGGCTTGTCTTACTAAGGAACATCGATGTAATTATCCCCTTGCAAGAATACAGTTCTGTAAAGCAACAAACAGACATTTCCTTGAGAGGAAAGGAAGCATATAACCAGCTCTATAGCCACTGCTATTTTTATGGATTTTGTTTAAACCTGCTGCCTGCTGGCAATCATGTTCCTTTGGTTTTCCTTTCACTGACAGAGAGGGTCAGAGTTGAGAATGAAATATGGAGGAATGAATCAAACTTTTAGGGATATACTTTAAATACTAGGATTTGAGGAAATTCATTTCTAGATCACCTCTGAGCAAAAGGAAGAAGCTGAAGTGGAAATCACTGGAAATGCCTGTTTCCTTCTCCCTCTGTTTTCTGTTTTAGTTCACCCTCAAGCCTCTTTGGCAGAGAGAGTTACGGGAGTCCTGTATGCACGGGCCTGGATTCAGCTGAGCAGTGGGGCTGAAGGTAGCTCTTCTGCTCCATCAGTGTTTCTGTGCAGGAGTTTTGCTTCTTGCAAAATGAAACTTTGATGTGGGAAAATATCAATGCAGCCAAAGCTGACAAACTAAACCAGCTTTGATTTTCCTGCCAGGAAACGATCCAGCAAATTGTATTGTGTTGATTTAGGCATCAGTCTGGACCTGAATTGTCTCAGTAGCACATGGAAGTTGTAGGGTTTGTGATTGTGTGCCTTCTGATATATATATTATTTAAAAAAACCCAACAAAACAAACCCTGCATTTTGAGTAAAACTCCTGCCAAAAGCAATCCTCCTGCCCTACACTGTGGTGGTGAGAAGTCCATGATGCAATTTAGTCACCAGAAAGCACCGTGATGAATAATACAAACTATAAGTGGTTCTGCTGCTGTGTTTGACGAGGGAGAAGGAAGAGACATCAAAGCCAATATGCACCAGCATTCCTGAACAGAAATTCTCATTTTGAGCTTCTCATCACACTAGGAGTTTTCGCATTTTCAAATGTTAAAATACCACTGTTCTTTCCACAGGACGGGAATTTTCTATCTCAGTTTACGGCTGCTTTCATGTTGGTTTGTTCAAACTCCCATTTCCTGATGGAATAAACACAACAACGCTGCAGTCACAGAAAACAAGTGAGATTTTACTGAGAGCTTGAGGGGGAGGAAAGTGAGGCAAAGACAGTTACCGCTGTCTAGCACAAAGGGTGACTGGACCAGCATAAATATTATCTCAGTCAGTAAGCTCGATCACTGATACTTATCTTTCTGGAGACTCTTTACAGACAAATTTCTTTATAAATGTGAGAATAAACAAGAGATGGCATATGCAAAATTCTACACTAAGAACTTCTTTGATAGAAAATGAAATGAGGACTTCCTTGAGTGTTTGGAAATGTTCACAGATGGTGTTTGTTTTTCTTCAAGTCTGAACATCAAATTTTCTTGTGTTTTCTGCCATACAGGGGAGTTAAAAGCAAAGAAGATGAGGGTGGGAATTATTCCCTCCACTAAATGTCCAACTTGTATATCCAGAATTTGTAGAGAACGAAAGCTTGAATGCTTTGTGATCCTAATTGCTTTTTTCCTTTCTTGAGAGTTCAGTCTCCGATTATAAAATCCAATTCAATAAAAAGTTTCTGATGACCGCAGCAAGCATTAGGTATATTTTCTTCTGCCTTTATTCTTTGATATATGACCTTTCTTTCTTCTTTAAAATGAATGAAGTTCAACTAGTCTTCATTCACCAAGTGTTCAACGTTACCTTGTATTGGAACCTTGGCCTCATCAATATTTACCAGTTCATAGACTGCAGTGTTTGTTGCTAAAGTAGCAAATATTTGAGATTTTCCCCTGAGTCAGTGATAGAACTATTTGCTAATGTTTGACGAAGCCAAGGTGCAAGAGGGTGTGGGATGAAAGGGGGGATCAGAAACATTCAAGATTTTGGCTTCTTGCAGACCCTCAGGCTTTAACGTTCAATTATTTTAAATCATTGGGCTTGTGCAGCATGCGGCTGGCTGGGCTGTGACCTGTCTGGACGTATTCCTGCATCCATCACTGTGCAGCTTTACAATCTGGTTAAGGAAGGAGCAGGCATGAGGGAGCCTTAGCCCCAGCGGGCTCTCCTGTCTCTTGGCATTGTTGTTGCCAGTTGGTCTGTGGGACTTAAGTTCTTCTGTCAGAAATTTCTTTGATGATTTGCATTGCCTCCCTGAATCTGCATTTCAGGAGTGAGAGTGCAGCTACAGTGAGAGTAAATTTCTTAACATGGCATCTATAAATATATTACAATCAATTGCTCCCCTTTGCAAAGGGGACAGTAAGGTGGCTTACAAGTAGTGGGCTTACAGAAATCACCACCCCCGTTCACACTGCAGAAATGAGGGAGTTCTTAATGTTGAGTATTAATGCAATTATTACTCTAGTTACAAATCCATCTGCCCTTTCTTGTCATAAGAGCATTATTTGCCCCATTGATAGTGTCCTAACATCTGCTGAGACCCATCCTAAGTATGATTAATTTTCATTATATTTCTGTCTAGTTTATAATGGGGGTATAGAGCAATCTGAGTCCCGGAACAGGTAATGTTTCAAAATAAAATAATACAAATTAAATGCAATGCAGGTGTTACAGTATGTCAAGTTTTATTTGTATGGCTGTCAGAAGAAGTGGCCATGATAATGATGGTAGAAAGTAAAGGTGCCCAAACATTTGCAACAGGAGTATTGTCAGTGATCTTCAAGGCAAAAAGACCAGGAACCAAGGAGCTGGAAATACTGCAGTGCTCGTGGCAAAGCGAGGAGAGGTGGGGAGCTACAGAGGTTTCAGTCAATGCAGCTTGGGAGTGGGGATAGTCATCTGCATGTCAGGGAAGGGATAATCCACATACAGGCTTATTCTACAAATATCAGTATAAGTTCTTCCATAGGTTAACAAAGTGGTGGTAAGGTTTCTTGAGAGAAAGGGGGCATGTAAGGCTTCTCAGTCACAGTTATGAACAGTACCAAAAGCTGAATCTACACCTGTGCTTGGCTGTTCTCCATTCAGTTAAACCTGAAACGAGGCTGATTGCACTGAATTCATTCTATGCCAACCTTATCCATTGCTTATAAAGAAAATTTAAGAAACATAAAGGACTTTAAGGACAATAAAAATAGGTTAACATTGTATTGTACTACTATGTTTTGGAAGGATCTTTCCCACTCTGGTTGTTGAAAAATAGTTAATGTGCCAAGGTTTCCAGTGGAAACTAGACTTTCCTACCCTACCATGAAATGAGGTTACCCAGGGCAAAGTAAAAATCATTTTTATATACTTCTCTAAAGGCCTGCTTTAGGCTTTGCTAAAAACAAGATTCTTAGGGAAGCCACGAATTTTTCTGATTTCAGGTTGAAAGGTCCCAGATTCAGTTCCTGCTGTTAGAAATCTGGTCACAGTCAGCATCTCTACCATCACCTGTCAGTAAAAGCACAGTAGTCCACCACAAACTTCAGTGACTTCAGTTATTACTCTCAGTGCAGGGTATGTGGCTTTTTCTCCATTCTACAATCACGCACACCCCTGAGTACATTGAAATACCTGTGTGGTACTCAGCCTCCTGTTTGGATCTCTGCTGGTTTCTTGTTCTTACCTTTTTCAATAGGAGACAGCTTCAAGACAATGTAACTGTCTTACGGGTAACTGTGCTGGCCACAAAAATCAGGTTGCTCCTGCCAGAAGGGCAGAGACTCTATACCCTGACCCTTAGGGTGCACACATAGGAACGAAGCATTACTGCTGCTTTGTGTATTGATTCCATGAATAAATGATGGACTCCTTGTAATGATGAAGTGGTAACTATAGTTTCCATAAGGGTCTAAGTGCCAAGCTAAATATTTAAAGCCCACATAAATAATTGAAGTATCAGCCGCTCTTCAACAGAAGGAGATTGGGGTTATAATTTTGTTTCTTCCTGAATGATCTCCTGCCTTCTTGGTACAGAAACTTGCTGGGAACCACAAATTATTTAGAAGGTTGTGCTGCTGTGTTTATTTTTGTACCAAACCCAGATTTGTGTTACTTCTGCAAGTGTATCAGCACAGCATTTTGATATTTCTGACACATAATAGCTTGGATGGCTGGGTTTACAAAGCAGGGAGCACCTTGCTAAGGTTCAAATAGTCAAATCCTTAATGCTCTGCCATTTGGCCTTTTTATTTCTTTTTTATTTCTTTTTTTATTTCATGACAGATGGGGAATTTGGGGCCTTTAAGAGTCTCATCTTCATGGTGGCAAAAGGTTTCCTTAATTATTCTTTAATAAACCTTGTCAAAACTTAAAGGGCATGTCAAGAATGGAGATTACATTGCCACAGGGTTCAGGCAGAACCTGAGAAGGCTTGTGAGAAAGTGAAGGCTGGGAAGACGCAGGAGGGAGTAAACCTTTTTTTTTTTTTTTTTTTTAAATCTCCTACCAGGAAAGCCTAAATTTGGCTGTGTGGAAGGGGTTAACACAAGTGGCAGAATTCAGTGGAAATCATGACTTGGAGAAGGATAATCCGGGAAACCAGTTTTAGAGGTACATCCCATCTAGGCCCCCAGTTACATAAGGTTTGTGGGCAGGGAGGCAGGAAGGTAGGGTTCCTGTCTCCTCCCTGCTGTTATGTTATCTTAATTATCTTTGTGAGGAGGAGGAGCAGCACATAGTCTTTGAGAACACAAAAATCCCAGGTAAATCTGCTTCTTCCTATGAGTCAATACCTTGGCTCCCAAATGCTTTTAAAGCCACGCGCCTCTGAATAAGGCAGAACAAAACATTAAAATTAGGAGAAAGGTCCGTAGGTTCTGGACAACTGCTGTTCTTTTACTTCTTGCTTATTAGGTGGAATTATTAAAGGAGGTGGTGAGTTTTTTTTGCTCTACATTTTCTGAATTGACACTGGGTTCTCACTAGCTGAGCCACAGAAACCTCCTCTAGAAACTTTTTTGTCCCATCAGTCTGCTGGATTTTATTTGAGACCACCTGAGGAGAGGTTTTCTCAGGTGCTTTGTTAAGAAGCCATCCATAACTACAGTTACACTGAAGGATAAAATCCTCATTATGCCACCATTTGGCAGCACTGTGCTAAAGACAGCGAGGTATTTTATGCTTTGAGGTAATAGGCCTAGAAAGAGCAAAACTGTAAGCCTGTTGAGATCCCTCCCTTGCAACTTGTATAAATTCTGCAGAGGAAACAAGAATTTGGACATTTGGATAAATTAGTGTAGTAAACCTGCAAGAGTTTGCTGTACCCGAGGGCAGCAAACCGAGGTCAGGTGGTTCTTGCTAACAAAGCACTTGCAGAAGTGTCTTACAAAGTCATGTGGCTGATTTGTTTGTAATGAAGGAGATAGAAACGGTTCAGTGTCTAGTGAATGTCCTTATAAGATGTTAATGAAGTCAGGCTGTGTTTTCCAAATGTTTGCTAAGTTAATCTTTACAGTGAGTTCCTCTAGTGATATTATAATGCAAGTGTAATTGCAACCAGTAGAGGAAGATATATGAGAAATACTGTGAAGTACCTAAGCAGTAGATAGAGTTTACTGTTGCATATATAATTTCCAATGGTCTGGGAATACAAGCAGAGTAGTGAGAGACAGGAAAACCATTCTGCTAAAATGAGATCTTTGACACGTCCTTTAAACTGTTTCTGTCAAATCAGAGAGAAAACTATTGAGTATAGAAACAGCTAAATGCATGGCGTGGTTGAGAAGCTTCTATTGTGAACGTTACTGAGGGGTATAAACTATGGACTTTGATGTTTTAAGCAATGAAAATGTATAATATTTCTTCTAGTAACGTTCATAACCTTCATATAACTTGGATGAAGAATGAATCTAATAAAGAACAGGTGTTTAACTGTCCTATCATCTTCTTACAGTTCAGAGGTCTGAAAGCAATCAGGACAAATTGAATTGAATGTAAATATAGGTATTGTTATTCAGTCTGTATGATTATGTGTGGTAAAGGGTAGAAGAGGTGAAAGTTACTTTTATCTTAAATTAAGTTTAATAAATCTTTAACAGGAATCAGTGGGAATTTACATGTATGCCCGGAATTATGAATTGCGGAGCTCTGCAGCTGATAATCTCACTGAGGCTTCATTTCTGTGTGGGACAGAAATCTCTCATATAGGGGTAGGGGGACATTGCTGGAGCCAGTGCAGGGTTCCACTATCTCAGTTACATTTGCTGGTGAACCTGAGTTGGACATGTGAGCGGCTTCTGCAGGTAGAACTAAGTGGCTGCAAGAGAAGCAATTGTATTATGGAGGGACACAGACTTGCTGGCTTTCACATACTGAGGTGGGCAATGATAGCATGAAGCAGCAAGTGTAGCCTTAGGTGTGAATAGCATAAGCTTGCCCCAGGATCCTTTGAATTTCCCATGAAAACTATGCAGTCCGTGATGAAAACCATGCTGCCATGCCTTCATTGCCAAGGCATCTGGATGGAAGCTAATCTGAGGTTAGCTAACTGTCCTCATGCTTCCAGCTGCAAAGGGCTTGTCTGCAGGTAAAGCCGTTCTTGGTCAGCTATTTTGGACCAGCCATGTGTGAAATCCTGTATATCAAACATCTTTTTAAAAAGTTTTAATTCCATTTAAAAGTGATGCTTAATAAACATAACTAGTGTCGAAAAATGCAGTAGCAGACCTCATCTGTGAGGAAAGTTAGAGTTAACACTTAAAAATCTCCTTTATTTCATCTATGGTGTAGGC